>JBBYHM010368982.1:0-77344 GCA_038381775.1 Adansonia rubrostipa | reverse complement strand
CAAATTATTAAGGTAAAATTATAAAGTAAATCCTATTCAATTTAACTACTCTAGTGATAAGAGTTAAACTCTACTTCTTAACTAATTAAAATATAGATTCTTTGATGGTAGGATACAACTCTAATTAGTCTTCTAGTATAGGTCCCAAGTCTAGTCTATGTAAATTGCTTGTGCACCATCATAAGGTAATTATCAAGAAAAGGATATAGACTAGAAGGCTTATACAGGATGTTCATTTTTGTGTATTTGGAGCGAGTCTAGGTTCTTGATCAACAATAGCTAGAGGTACGTTTTATTTAAATTATTACAATCAAGCCATAAATAAAACTTTGTAGGTTGTAATAAAATTCCTTTATATCTACTAATCCGTATTTTATGATTGGTCAATAGAGGACTCCATCTTATGTATGAAAATATCATCCAACTAACATAATAACTCAGATTTCAATAGGTGTTAGGGGAACATTGAAAGTATATCTCAAAAAATTGGTAAAAGCAAAAAATGTCTAGGATTTTGTAGGACAGAACCCATTTGGACAAAAACCTATTGTAGAATCCCATTTTGTCTGGGAATCAACTAAGGCTTAGAAGGCCACAATCTAAGGCATTGGAGGGTCATGATCTTGGCATCCATGGAGTTATATAAATGAGTATGGGTTAATTTCCTATTGCTTTCAACTAGAAAGAGGTAATTCAGAGAGCCATAGGTATATGCAAGTTATATTGGTGTATAAGTATTGATACTAAGCTCTTACACCACTAAAAATTCAAATTTTCACATGTAGTATCGATGCAAAAGGGTTTAGTATCGAGATCTAATGAATATTATCGATACTTAGCATGTTTGTATTGATAAAAACCTTGGCAACAGCTAAAATGGTGATTTTTGGCCAAATGTGTTGATATTCAAGCAAGAGTACAAGCCCATGAAGTATCGATACATACCTCTAAGTCTTGAGATTGGAAACCTTTTTTGGGTCTTGGTATCGATACATGCTTCATTATATTGATACTCACGGGTAAAATTACCTTGTGTATCAATACACTAAGGCATTTTTGCCCAATTTAAACCATTTTTAGCCTTTGAAAATCTCATTCAAACATATTTTTTACACAAAAAATCATCAAAAATCATACTATGCCTCAACTTTAGGCTTGTGATTGGATTTAAAAAAATTTTTAAGGCCCAAATACCCAATGACAAGGGACATTTTATGACATTATTCAAATTGCAAACAGGTAAGGTTGATTTTTCTCAATGCTCAACAGCATAAAGTGGCCTTAATCTATTGTTTTTCCTAAATAAACTAATGAGTTTGCATGGTAACTAAGCAGAATACCTTGTCTCTCCATATTTACATGCGCCAAAACCCTATAATGCCCTTGCTTTTTGCATTTTTTATCTTTTTGTTCACATGGCTATATATGTCAGCTTTATTTCAACTAAGAAATAGATAGAGAAACATACACAAACATAGAGGGAACATAAAACCCTACCACACAAACATTCTCAGCAAAGAATGCACTCATTTTCATATGTTCTTTCAATATACCTTAGCTACTAAGAAACCAAAAACTCTTTTCTATTCCTGTAGCTACTTAAAACCACCATTAAAACCCCTCCAAAACCCTCTATCCCACTCATATTTCCTCTTAAAACTCCCCTCTATCCACACCCTAATTAAAAAGAAAGAGCCTTTCATCACTTTGATTACTATTCAACATCAAAAAAAAAGGAATAAGGTGAGTTCAAAGTTGCTACTTAGAGAAAAATGCTAAAGCTTGATACTCTTGGTATGTATTCTCTATTTGCTTTGTTTATTCTTTGATTTTTTAGCATCTCCATCATCTTAGTGTCCTTTTTATGTTACCATGACCTTTCTAAGATTTATATATGTTATTGTGGTAGTCTTAGGCTGGATGATCCACTTGATGCCTTGATGTTGCTTGGATGGTCAAACATGCCATGCTTTAGTTTTATCATCACAACAGCCTCTGTTAATTCATTTCTTGCTATGTTTCATCTACCTTCACGTAATCATCTCATATTTAAATGTTCACTTTAATATGTTTTGAGCATATTCATGCAATTTTCTTGCATCTTGGTAGGTTTCATGAAACAAAATGCTTTCTTAAAGATTTTAGCACATTTTTTCCTTGTTTAAACATGTTCTTACCAACATCTATCCTAGTATTCTCATGCATCTTACTTGCCATCATTTTACAATATTGTCACAATTTCTATTACCACAATATCATCTTTGTTTGCTTGAATGCATTGTTCATGTTCATTGTTATGCATGTTACATTTCATTCATAACATTTTTGTCAAAATGCATGCCCATTTGTTTCAAAATCTAATTTTTAGAAAAGCCCCAAGTTAAATCTATGCCACCTCTAATAGATGAAGACTAACATGGATTTAATGTTTTCACTAAACTGGTCCTCTAATCTTAGGAACAAATCAAACTTCCTATGTCTAGATTCAAAGTTGAATAAAATGATTATTTTCTTAGAAAAATGTCTTTTTGGTGTTAAAATATTAAGCCTTGATCTTAAGTTTAATACCTTATTAATGGCATGGTCAACGGGTTGTTTCATTATCCTAAAATACTTCAAGACTTAAAATGAATTCATGATGCCCATGTCACCTATGCCCTTTTATCACAAATGTTTGAATGTTTTTCGCTCGAGTCTAGTCTTGAGAAAACTAAAAATACTGAAAAACTCCTTTTTTTTTGCTTTAGCAACACAGTGCCCACCATTAAAAAAATTACTTTCTGAGTCCAAACATATTTTTTGAATTTTTCAATATTTTCCATGAAAAGACATCAAATTACTTTCCTAACAATGTCTTGTTTGTACCCAAATCATTCTAGATAAGAGAGTTATGATTTTTCAAACTTTTGCTATCTGGAACCCTAGAACTAGTAAACTCCATTTTATTTTGGCCATTTTGGCCCACTAGATAGTTTTTTTGAATTTTCTAAAAGGTTGTGAAATTACCTCTCTGGAAAGATATCATTTACGATTTAATGACACTGAATATGTCCAAGACAATTTTTTAAAGTTTACCATGCCCTTTTCCGCTACACAAGCTGCTAGGGTCAAAACAAACCCAATTTCAAGAATTGATTCCATCTAGAAAATGATCTTGTAGGATTTTTAAAATATTATTATATTAAAATTTATCGAATCACCTTTCCAATGGTACCTCACTCAATTCTTAACACCTTCGAATCTACCCAAAACAAATTCAGGAAGAAAGACAATGCGATGTTGTCCCCCAGTTTTGTAATTAAATCAACATGACCTCCCAAACCACCTTTATTAAGATGTTTAAACTTCTCGAAGTGTACTCAATTAACTCTCTATGGGGTCACATAATATAACACATGTCGTCTAAGCTTGGATCAAAGCTAAAGCAAAATAATTTTATTCAAACTCTCAGGTTCTATTTTCAAAATATCTTTTATCCCAAAATATTCCTTTTCTCCATAAGCTTTTTTTTAATAGATCTAAAATTTTTACTTTTGAAGATACTCTAACCCCACTTTATGAAAGGATACTATAAGCTCGTTTTTCATTCAAAACTTAAATTCTCTCTTTCTTGAAAATTTTTGGGACTGCAAATCAAAATATTTTTTCTAGATCTAAAATTGTCACCTTTGGGGATACTCCAACCCTACTTTTTGAAGGGATACTCCAGCTTTGCTCTTTACCTAAAGTTTGAAATTTCCCTCTCCTGAAACTTTCCAAATGGACTTTTGATCAAAACTTTCTTTTGAACATGTCTAAAACCATCACCATTAGGGATACTCTAACTTTAAAAGGACTCCAACCCACTTTTCACTAGAAGTATGAATTCTTTCTCTCAAATATCCCAGTCATTTTAATCAAAACCTATTTTTTTGTCCTTCAAGTTACTACTGAATCCAAACTTGTCTCAAAGTTGTCATCTCAATTATTCAAGAGTAATTGAAAACAATTACGAGGTACATCTCGATCATCCATCTTTCTTTTTATTATCATTGTGTGATTATTTTTATATGATATGATTATATTTTTTTCATATTACTAACATGTTTTGCTTTTGTTGTGACCATTATGCATTCATATTTTAAAATTGTTTTCAAAAATAACAAGGAAATTTTTTAGGTCAATATCTCTCTAGTGCCTAACATAGAATATTTGAATTTTTAAAATTTAATTTGGAAACCATTTTCGCCAAAAAATTCCTTACATTCCCCATATCTCTAGGGCATATAGATGAAATAAATTTTCTTTAAAAACTTGATCACAGTTTTCACAAAAATCCATGCTGTAAAAGAATTATATTGAAATAATAATAAAGCAAAATCAATTAAATCAAAACCAAAGTGAGATATAGCTAGCAGGTATCGATCTTAAACGTCGTAGGGGTGCTAATCCTTCCCATATGTAACTAACTTTAGAACCTAACTAATGAATTTCTAGACCATGTAGACCTCAAATTTAATGTTTCAAGTTTTGTAACTTGGAATATTATTTTTAATAGGCATTTGGTCATGTTAAGCCCAAAATGATCAGTGGCCACTCCAAATTTATGGCTATTTATGGTTGCCTTCCGAGACTAGATGGATAAGTAATTTGCCCAACAGTCTTTCTCCCCTTCATATCACTATGCCTAAACCAAATCTCAATAAAAGGGATAACCCAAACTTTATCACACTACCATATTTTTTAAGTCGCACACACTTGCTTTGGATTATCCGAAAGATAAAAAGGCATATGGTGCACTTATCACTAAAGGACACACGGATTGGGACCTTCACTTCAGAATTCCTAAGAGTTTATGATAAACAGGACCCTGAAATTTCTATAATAAGTTTTTATCCATGAAAAGGTCATTTGCATGCATATATTAACTTCTTTATATAGGTATTTGGATGTTGTATTTGTACACTGAATTACATAAAACAATTGTAAAATTACTAACGTTAGCCTAGGTTTGATTGTGTTTAATTAAGTTCTAAATAAAAGGTATTTATTGATAATAAATGTATACCTTCCAGCATATCTGATGCCTCCATTGAATGCATATACAGTTTCCTCATTCAAAGTTTTAATGATTAAATATAGTTTTGTAAGCAAATGCTTAGGGAATATATTCTTTGAAATGATTCCATAACTTTCTGACATGCAATCAAAGGGAATCGATTCTTTTTTTGGGTACATATCCTTTTTATGCATTCATAAAATGACATGGGTCTAGGGATATACTCCATATGGACAAAAGGCTTCTTAAGTTCTATAAATGTAGATTGCATATACATATAAGCTTTCCCAACATTCAATTTTATATGACAAAAGTGCATGTATATAGCTTTAACCTTTAAGCATGGCTCTGTTGGTTTTGTAGCAATCGTTAGTAGGAGTTAACTTGTTGTATCTAGGATTTATCCATAGACATATTACTTCTATTGAAGTAAGTATCTATATATTTTATTCATCAAAACTAATCTACAAGATTTAGAAATATATTAGTTCATTTGTATGTAACTACCTTTTTTATACAATGATAACATATTCTCAGAGCTTAAAACTAACAATTTTTTTCCATTGGTCCAAGTTTATTAATCATTGAAATCATTCTTCCCTTTTCTCCACCAGCACTGGGTGAAAGTGTTGATAGAATCATAATTACTGAGACTTATTCTAATGCATATGAGTTCCTACATTATAATTCATTGGTATTAGATCAAGCCAGTAGTTATCATTACATATATGGTAATTATGTTAGTTAAAAACCATGAGTTACTATGAAATAAAAATCTATGCTGCATGCCTTCGCACCTTTCAATCTGATATTAGGTGCAAAGGGAAAGAAACTAAATACTTGGATGAGAGGCTACGTGAGACATGATAGTTGGCTTTTTCTTTTTGAATCACATTTAGTTCATTGAATGAATATGATTGTCCTCTTTTCCTTAGTCACTTCTCTAAGTATATAGTTATTTTCCTTTTGTTCTTAGTGTCAAGCCTGCAATTGCGATCGCATGCAGTAGAGATTTTTGTTTTCATGGTAAAATGAGTGACAAACCTATATAATATCAGTAAAATTATAAGGTAGGGTATGTACATTTGCATTTTACGTAGTAGTAGGGAATTGGCTAAAATAGAAACATAAGGTTTGGGGGAAAAAGCGAATGAATTATTTATGGATTAATAAAGATACTCAACAGATGGCAATTTTTAGATGGAAGCATTGATGATACATAAATTGAACATTGTATTACAACCAAAAACTAGCATAGATGCAAGCATTTATAATTAATCTTTTTCCTTTTTTTTATTTATTCCTTGTTACTTTGTCCATCTATTATGAATCTTGTGTACAAACTCATCGCATTTAGTTTATATAATAGAAGTAACATATATGATTTATGGCACTCTTATTTTACCCTTATTGAAGCTTAGATGTTATGTTTGATCAAAAATATTGTAATAAATAGAAGTTGAAGATGTTTGAAAGCAAAAAGGGAAAAACATGCCTATGTACATAACCTAATACCCTTAATACTACTATACATATTAGCACCCTAAACAGGTGAATTTCTACATGTAGCTACCGATAAGGGAAATAATTTAAGATCATTTAACACAAATCTTAGCTTCTACATCACTTTCAACTTCAACTTGATTCCCACTTAAAACTCATCCATATATTTATCCAAATAATGTTAACAGGTCTGTTGGAGTTGATTTCACAAGGGATTCATGAGCAACATCGATCTCAAGCCCAAAAGTTGATTTCATAAAAGTAACTCCATTCTTAATTGCATGCCTTTCTACGGTATTTTGATCTTCCCTAAACTCACTTTCAGTTAAGCTATCTATCAAATTTCCTAATTCCTACACCAATGATATATAGATAACAACCCTGTATCGATTCTTTGCATTCTTTAAAACTTGGTAAGTAGGATCTGCATATCTGCATGCTTGAGTAACCTTATGTAGAAGGTCCTGAAAGTTAATGAGGATATTTTCCATTGCCCTACAACCAAATCCTAAACACATATGGTTAATAGTTGTTAATGTGAATCCAAAAAAAAGATACGATTGAAGTTATGAGTCAAATATATAGGATTTAAAATAAAAATGTTTTTTAAGATGGTTAATAATAGTTAATTTTACTCATAAAAGCATACACCATACATTATAATGGGGAAATTATTAGGATAAAAATAAAACTTCTTTTAAGATACTTAATAAAGGTGTACATTATTTAACCTGAAAGTTTCTTTAAAAAATCTATATATAGACTAAAACAAACATTCTATTAATGTTATATAAAATTTCACAATGTTGTGACACCTTTAGTTTACTAAAGATATTGGTTATTGTACATACCCTAAAGTTAGTGAGAGTAAGTTCATAATTTTTCTCCTATATATTTACAATATTCTCCTTTCAAGCAGTGATTTGGCTTTGTTGCATGATACAAAAGGTTTATGATGCAAAGTTGTTCACCTATAGAGAAAATTGTTAAAAGGGGCTAAGTTTAGTGTAAATCAATATCTCTAAATGATTTAGAAAATGATCATATGAAAGGTATTCCATATGCATCTAGTATCAGTAACCTTATGAATGGTCAGGTTTATACAAACTTGACCTAAGGTCTATAATAGAAATGCTTGGCTGATGTTAAACTAATCTTGGTCTTGGTTATATAAAAGCTACCAAAGGAATTATGTTATAAAGTAATATCACAGGCATTAAACTTAAGATATTTTATCTTTGATTAGAGAGTTATTAGCATGGTCATTAAAGATTTATTACGACAATTCTTATGCAGCATGCTTTTCTAAGAATAATAAAAGTGAGAGTTCCAACAAATTGACAAATTTAAAATATCTTGCTATTAGAGAGCCTATAAAGAAGCAAGAAGTGGATATGCAATACATCAGTATAGATTTAATGATAATGGATCCTATAATTAAAGCATTATCCACAAACAATTTAAATGTCATGTGGATAATATGAAGCTAATTAAATTCTATCAAAATGTATTTTGGCTCCTTAGGTTTTGTTGTTTTTACGTTGCTAGAGCTTAAAGGACACGTTTTAGTTTGTGTACATAAAGTTTATACATTGATTGGACCTTTAATGATTATAGAAAATTTATTCATAAAGTGCTTGTTTATAAAGGATCATGCATTGTAATATGTGGTAGAAAATATTCAAATTAGAATGCTATCACCATGATTCGTGCTATGTGAATCATTAATTGAATGGGAGTAAGGCTACCGTAACTTATGGCTATATTAAAGTTTGGATTTAAATATTACCTATTCAAGTTCTTAGTTTATAATATGGGCCGAATGGAAGAATGTTGGACCTTATATGGCCCACTTGATAATTAAGTTGACTAAGAGAATTAATTAATTAATTATTATTAAGGTGACATTATTTGGTGAATCTTCTTCAAGATAAAACTCTAGTGATAAGAGTTAACGTCTATGTCAGTTACTAATTAAAATATAGACTTATTAATAGTAAGATACAACTCTAATTAGTCTTCAAATATAGGTGCCTAGTCTAGTCTATAAATTACTTGTGCATCATCATAAGGTAATTATTCAAAAATAAAAACATAGACTAGAAGACTTATACAAGATATTCACCTTTTTGTGCATGGAGCAACATCACTTTCTTGATCAACAATCGCTATAAGTACATTCTTTAAATTTGAGCTTATAGTTTTGCATGCTTTAGTTATCAAATTTTTACGAAGCTACAGGCACCATGTGTTGTTGCAACACCCACCGCACATTGTATTGCTAGTAGTGTTGAATTGGTAGCCATGGTAGCCTAAGCTTTGTGTGTTTTTCGTATGGTTGTCGACTGTTTCTGATCTTGCTATACGAACTAGTTTACAATATTCACTGGCCATAAGATGACAAGACGTCAGTAGGTACAATATTTTCAATATTTTTGTGTATATGAAAATGTTAGTTGTTTAGAATGTTGGTGGGCAGTCAATGTCCATCTATCTGGAAAGTTTAAGTTATTAATTTTTATTATAATTATAATCTATCTTTTAGAATAATCAAATTATAGAAATTATTTATGTTTTTAATTAGTTGTCATATAAAAAGACATAATATTTTTATTATAAAAGTTTTTATTTTGTTAAAACACAATTTTTACATGTAAAAGTTTGTTTGGAGTGTTGAAAGCTTTATGTTATTTTAAAGGTATATTAAAGTCTTAAAGAAAGTGTTTTCACATCGCAAAATTAACTTATTTTTCTCATTTTATTTTTTTGCTATTTTTTTATTTCAATATCTAATTTTTTAATGGAAATGCATGGCATATCCATGTATATGCAAAATTATGTGCATATATGAAATTAGTTGTGTGTATTTATATCAAACATTTAATCGTCATCTGCTTTTCTTTTTTTTTTTAAGTATTTAATTGTGATGGAAACATGTTGGATATGAATAGCACCAAAAAAAACATGCATTGAGTAGCGAGCCTTTTGTCAAGTTGATTGCTAGATCTTTAATCGACGAAGATGTGATTAAGGATTTTAACATTGAATATGGAGAAAATAGTGTCAAGATCATTCCTGTCCTACCTCATAGCAATCTAATGGGAATGTACGGGTTGATACATGCAGGAAGGTTTTGCTAAGTTATACTGATATTATGCGTAATTTTATTTTTGAACTTGGCACTTATATAAACATGCCCTCTTGTTTTGCTAGACTTTAAATTTTTTATATAATTTTAATTATTTATTTAAATATCTTTTGATGTTTTAATTTATTAATATATTAAAATGATTATTTTTTAATATAAAATTTAAATATTTTAAATTAGATTTTCTTTTCATATAAAAAACTTTCTTACTATACCTATTTCAAATAAAAAAACACAAAACTATATATATATTTTTTTAAATCAAGCAACTGATTAATAAAAAAATGCTTAAGTGTATATATATGTGTTTGTGAATTTATAGGGAGAGAGATTAAGTTCATCAATATTTATTCAGTAGCCATAACATGACAAGAAGTTGGTAGGTACAACTTTTTCATATTTGTATTTAGGAAATACATGGTAGACCTATGCATATGCAAAATTATGTCACTGTATTAAAGAGCGACTCGAGAGATATAGAAGTGTTATGAATATTGTATATTATACTTTCATGTTTGATTAATTTAATCATTCTTTTATATTACAAAAAATAGTTTTACTTTTATAGTTAGATTTTAAAATTTTACAAATCATGAATGAGAAGATTTTTATTAAAATCGTTAACAAATTTTTAAAATGAATAGCTTAAATTTTTTAGGTGACATTAATAAAGTTTAGTTTTTTATGCACAATTCCAAAAATTTTAACTTCACATGCAGTGTTAGAATCTGTGTACCCACCTCTATCACTTACCTTCAAGTTTGGATAACATTACATTATATATAGATAAAAATTTCTTTATATATAAACGTAAAATTAAATCTCTAACTCTTTATTTGAATAGTCGACGAAAATGGCCTACTCATATTCATATCAATTTAATGTCTAACGTTTCATTTGAATAGTGGATGAAACTAGCCCATCCATATCAATTTAATTTAAGGTTCATTAAAATAATTGATGAAAGTGACCCATCCATATCAATTTACATCACTTCATTTTAGTAGACGATGAAACTGGCCCATCTCTATCATTTTGTCACTAGTCACTTGCATTCTGGATCTAAAATCTAATTTCTAAGAAAGAAAGTTTAAGGTCATCCGTAAGGTGGGGGCATCGTGATTCGCGAAGTTGCATCTTGATAGTGTGTTATGTCGGTAATTAGTCATCTAAGTTATTAATGAAGTTTGAATGTTATTGGTTGATGACTTGGAAGTTTTTTGCCTTTGTTTAATTAATTTAGTTTCATTTCATTTCATGTGTGGAAGATAAGGACATCGGGATCATGGATAACTCATTATATCTTATTGGAGGAAAATGTTAGTAATCATTTCTAATACATGGACAACATCTTTTGTTCATATGCATAGCTATTTGATTGTGGAATCATTTGATGCATTATAGTGATGTGGTAGTTTAGTTCATAGGATGGCAATTGTCATAAAATGGTTTGAATACGAATCCTAACTAGCCGGACTTGAAAAGATGGGTATATCCCTTGTTCTTATATATATATATGTCATTATTTTTTTATTTCTAAGGACCATATCATTATTATTATTTTTTTAATTTTCAGGGACCAGATCATTGAGATGAATCGCTTACTCGACTTAACCTTAAATATTTGTTAAGAAACAACCATTTATTTTGGAGTCACCACAATCTATTTCGGCTAAGTAGGATTGGTTACCCATCAGGGTTCGTATCTCAAGAGTTACGAAACCCATAGAAATAAACTTCGAGGTCTGTGATAATAGTAGATATCAAGTGAAAAGATTCAGGAGTCAGTTACAATTATGAGTAAAGATTGATCTTTCTCATAATACATGATGTTGAAACCTAATTTTGTCTGGCCCCTTCTTAACAGTCCAAAAAATCTTAGACCAAGAACTTAGCAGCCCCCCCAGTGAGGGTTGACTTCTTAAGGTGGAGTAGGCATTTTCAAAACCTCTTCCATCATACCCAAAAGGCAGCATGTCCAAATGATAGAAAAATGACATTTCACGGGCCTATCTTAAATAAAACGATGAATATTAAGGTAAAAAGTAGGGTTTTAAATTTATTATTTTGAACTTTTAAAATTTATGTCTGCAGATGATATTAAGGTCCAATTTCCTATTTTTATGATTTTTTTGAGAATTTTTTGTAAAATTTAGGAAGTTGGCAATTGTATATTTTTACCGATACTCATGTAATATTTATGCTGATGCTCACTACAAAAATAAAAAAAAATTCAAGGAAAAATTTGTATCGACATTTTTTACAATGAGATATCAAGTTGTCAATTTTAAGACTTAAATTTGAATTTTTCATAATACCGCAAGTATTATATTGATAAAAAACTTTTCCAAAAAAATTTATTATAAATTTTAAGTTTTAATCTTTTATTATTTTATATATTAATATTTTGATTAATTTGTTGAGTTTAACTCATTTTATAAAATTTGAACATATTTTTGAAAATTTTTCATTTTCAAGATATGGAGTTTTCTACTCTATAAATTTTTGTGGTGGGATTTTTCTAAGTTTAAAATTGTTAAAGTTCATCAAATACTTTTATTAAATTCATGGTAAAACAGTTTTGGAAACTCTAATTTATTTTATTAGCTTTGAATTTATATATATATATATATAATTGTCTCTATAAAGATTTTTCTCGTAAAATTTTATGAGTTTGGGATTTCCAATCAATATTTTCTCATTATAGTGATCTTGTTTTTTTTTTTTTTTTTTCATTTCAAAAATCTTTTAGTTTTAATTTTAATTGAATTTTTATATTAATTTTGAATTTTTACAAGCTACTTCATGGAAACTAGTTTAGTTGGATTTTAGTTTTCCCTTAACCAATTTAGTTTGATTCTAACCATATCATCAATTGATTTTATCTTCACTATCATTAAGATGATGAGTCAAATATGATGACTCACGGAAAGTGACAAAATTAATTTAATTCATACTTATCTTAATTTACTAATATCCATGAAAAAATATATAATAATAATTAAAAATACAATAAATTTTTGGCAAAGGGGATTTTACCATCCCTTCACTGAACCTCCCTCACATAAATAGGGGGAGGATTTTTCATTTAAAAAAATTGGCTTGGATGAAAAAAATACTAAAATTTTTTTTCAAGTTCTAAAGCTTTTTTAAGGTCTATTTTCTTCTAAAAGCTTTAGTTTTGTTGATTTCATTCACTTTTCTTTCTTTTAGTGAGCCAAAATTATGCTTTAGCTCATGGATTTTATTCCATGTTGAAAGGCTAAGCTTAAGGGCTATGAACTATTTTCTTTGATTTGTTGATTTTGGTTTATTTTTCTTAACAATCATTCAATTTTTTTCATGAAATTTTGTTGTTGTTGACACGATGTTGATTACTGTGCTATGATGTTTAGTTTGTCATATCATATGGATGTTATTTTCTTTGGTTTTTTCTTGTTAACATGTTGGAACAACCTTTTTATAGTCTACTTTTGATGATTTCTTACATGATGATGTTGTTTTGTGCTTGATAAAGTTAGGATGTATGATTATTGAGTTGAAAAAAAAAATTTTTGGTGGGTTATTTGATGTTAGCCATATTTAAATGTATGTATATATGATTTTTTTATGGCTATTTTATAAATATAGAAAGTTTAAGGACTAATTTGGAAAAAATGAAAAAAACAATTTAGCCATCCCATGCTTGGCCAAAACCCTCATATACATTTAGGAATGTATTTAATGCATTTTATCATGGGAAAATACATTTTTTAGATTTTTTAGGTTTTTTTGTAATTTTAAAAAATTTAAAGACTTTTTTTTAAATACTAGAAATTTTTCCAAGGCCAAAAGTGCTTGGCCAAACCTTCTTTGTAATTTGTAGGTATGATTTTTGTGTTGATTTTGATATATCTAATATTTAATTTTGTATTTTAATTAGGTAGGGATCAATGCAAATTCAAAAAAGTTTAGGGACCATTAGGAAAACCTAGCATTTTAGGTCAAAATAGCCATTTCCAATATTAAAATTTTCTTTTAGGGCTTTTTGATTATTTTTAGCATTCCATCAATTCTTTGGTGGGGTATAGAGTATCACAAATACTTTCGTATTCTTTCAATTCTCCGAAAAGGTACAAAATGCAATTTTGAAAAAATTTAAGGGCTTAATTGTAATTTTTGCATTTTAGGTCACTTTAATATCTAAATTATCCATTTAGAGTTAAAAAGTTATTACATACCATTTTTGTGTCTTTTAGGGTTATCGAGATTCTTTCATGTTGAAGGTATGCCTTAGAGATGCTTTTATGCCAAAGACATGTATTCAAGATAGTTTCACCCTTTTATAAATGCTATCAAGTCCTTTAAGCTAACAGGGATACTTTTTTGTCAAAAGTAAACCTTAAGGACATTTTAATAATTTATGTTAGAATCAAGTCCTAAATGAGCACTGAGATACCTCAAAGTCAAAGGTGCACAGTAGGAATAGGTTTGTTCATATATAACATTCAATCCTTTAGGTTATCGAAATACTTTCATGTCAAAGTTATACCTTAGGGAAATCACCTTAGATCCTAGTCTAGGGACATTTTGGTCTTATCAACCATGTTTAGGTCCTTTAAGTTTAGTTTGATATGTAGGGTCAAAACCAATTCTTTGGACAAATTTTCATTACTTTTCATAAAATCAAAAATGTTAAAACTAAAGAAATGTCTCTGAGTTAAAGTAGTACACAAAATTTCTCCTAGCATATGGAAGGGGCTTCATGAATTATTTTAATAAAGAGATATCCTTTAAAAGTAAGATCAAAATATTTTGTGAATTTTGAAAAAATAAAACCTTTTTTATTCTTCTGGCTCTCCAACAGGGTGTGAAAGATATTTTGATTTTTAAACTATTTCATATTCCACCTAGTCTCATTTGGGGTGCAAAAGAAAATGATAAAACCTTTCGTATTCCATTGGTCCTCCTCTATAGTACAGAAAATATTTTGATTTTCTAAAACTTTAAAAGCTCAATTTGCTTATCCATATTTGTTTCATAAGATTTTATTTTGATATATGGGAATTATAATTAAATACCATATATTGAAACCGAATAAAAACAAATTTTTTAGTTAACATGGGATTAGTAAGGTACCGATTACAAGGTATTATAAGAGGGATTGATCCCTACTCATGATTGTAATAGATGAAGACACCTTATTTTGTCTGAGCTAATTTTTAGCAATTTAGGGCATGGATGTGAGAGGGGGCGACATTGTTGCCCGACAAAAAGTAGTTTTAGGAGGTCAAGAAGGCTAATAGATCATATTAGAGGTAAATGCAAAGATGTGACATCAAAGGACATAGTTCAAGGTGTCCAGAGACAAAAGATATGAGAAAATTCACAATTTAGCTTGAATGTATCAATACATGGGAACCATGTATCGATACAATGCTCCAACATGCCAAAACTTTGAAATGTCCCCATTTGTATTGATACATAGGCTTAGGTATCGACACTAGGCCATGCCAAGACCAAAAGATGCATTCTACAAAGAAAAATATTGATACATATCATCATGTATTGATACAATGTTTCATAGTATCGATACAATGGTTCACAGTATCGATACAATGTTCATTGTATCGATACACTTAAAGTTTTTAGACCAAATGTATTGATACATTTGCAATGTACCGATACATGCTGGCCATTTTCTATAGTCCGAGCATTTTTGCCTTGTACACCATTGATCCAAAATTGATTTTAACTAATTTTTTTGCATCAGAAAATATCAAAACCCATATCAAATTATGAATTTGGACTTTTGAATTAATTAAACATTTTCTTGAAGTCTAAATTAGATCAAAAGTGTCAATGTCACATGATCATCCTACTTCTCACTAGTTTGTTGACCAATATCACCATCAGCCACCCTATTTGCTGGAAAATCATTTCACTACTTAAACTAGCCACTCTATGTCCATCACATTGGCAGTAAGTTGCTCCTTACAGCCACTCTATAGTCACCATGATGACATCACTTTGTCCTCTTGAGAAATGACCAAAAACACCTCCAACTAAAATGCTGGTATAAATAGACCACTTATATCTCAGTTGAAAGAGGTAGATTCTAGCTCATTTTCAGCTTCCAAAACACATTCCCACACCAAGAAAACCATAATCCCGTAGCTCTTCACTCACCACCCAAAAATAACCCCAAAACACTTATTCCCAACCATTACACACTTTAAAAATCACCCTCATCCATAGCAAAACCAAAACCTCATTGTTTCCCTCTTTTTCTTGCTTGTTAACAACAAAGAAAAGAGGGAAATTCAAGCAATCTCTACTACTCTAACTATTTGGCCAAAAATTAAAGTTTTGTTGTTATAACTTCCTACTTTATCACTTTCATTTTTTGTTTTTTAGCATCTTCATCATTTTATTGAGCTCTCCATGTTTCCATCACCCTCTTAGGATTATCACGCACTACTATGGCTTTTGTTTGTGGTAGTTTAGGATTTGGATGCCGTAATGCCCCTTTGTTGTGCAAAATGCCTTATTTTATCCACATTATTTTGATAGCTCTAGCTCATGCATTTTATGCCATATCCATTCACCTTGTTATGATTAATCCATATATGAGTCCTTAGTCTAACATATTTCAAGCATATTTATATGTTAATTTGCATTTTGTCATGAATCATTATCATTTTCAGCATGCTTCACTCCATGAGATGTGCACATAACACTTTCTTTATCAAGACCATTGGTAAAGTTAACATCCCCATTCATGTTGTGTGTCATCCCCTTGTATGTTTATTGTCTTCCCTTTGTCAAAATGCATGTTTGATGGCTACCAAAAACTGATTTTCAAAACCTTCCCAAGCTAAGCATGTTAACCTCAACCAATGAGGATTAGCATGAACTTTTAATTTTCCTTAAATTTAGCATAAAAAAATCATGGAAAAATTTAAGTTTTCTAGATTTGGAATTTGGTTAAACGAGCTCAAATCTTTTGATATTCCAACAAAAATGACCTTGCACCCGTCCCAAAATGTTTGTGCCTTGTTTTTAAGTCAAAATCTTGAATGGTATGATCAACGGGCTATTTCATCATCCCAAACTACTCTAAGGCTATGCAAATGACTTCGTGATGCTTATGCCACTCTTTCCCTTCAGTCATGGATGTTTGAATGTCAATGACTCAGGTTTGGACCTGTAAACATAAGGAAAGAAAAAATATCCCTTGCTTTGCTTTGTCCTCTGCTGGCAGCACAACTATTGCGAATTAAGAAATCTTCATGAATTTTTTGATTTTTCCTCTCAAAGTGTGTCAAATTATCTTTAAAACGATGTCTTATTTACCCCCGTGTTGTTCCGGATGAGAGAGTTATGATTTTTCAAATCTAAACTATCCCAAAATGTTTAGAATCCAAACATGTATTCTTGTTAGGCCATTCAGACCCACTAAATGATTTTTCCAAAATTTTTAAATATTTTTCCTAAAAGACTCATGAAATTCCCTTTTTAGAAAGGTATCACTCGCAATTTTTCTATAGCAAAAGAGTCTGGAGATATTTTTCAAAATTTGACACACCTTGTCCCTTATATGCTCTGCCAGCAGCATAATCAATCTGAACTTGAAAATTTATTTCTTTGGAAAATGACTTTTTGGGATATTGGGAACATTTTTAGATTGACCCTCATCGAGTTACCTTTCTAACGGTGTCTTGTCCACCCTTTAAAGCATTTAAACCAATTTAGAATAAAATTGAAAAGTGGGATAGCACGATGTAGTCCTCTGTTTTTGGTTATCGTCAAAATTGATTTGTCTTCCCAAGCTTCATCTCGAGACATTCGAATGTCACCATAGCACCCTGATTAGCCACAAGAACATGCTTTGACCTCCCACAAGCTCGTATCAAGGCACGAACATATTTTACATCTTTACCATTCTCATTCACAATAATTTCTTTCACCAAAGTCGTCAAAATGCTCACCCGTCTTTTAAATCACAAGGTTTTGTCAACTTAATTTTTCCAACTCAATTTCTTTAAAGAAGCATCAGATATGCCACTTTTGGGGATAGTAGAATGAGGGGACATTCCAACCTGTTCTTCAAATTTGTCAAGATTTAAAAAATTTTCCTTTGCCAAATTATTTTTCATCCATGGGGATACTCCAACCCTGACTTTCTAAAAGGATACTCCAACCCCGTTTTTCAAAATTGTCAACCTTTAAAAAATCTTCCTTTGTCAAAATTATTCATCATCCATAGGGATACTCCAACCGTATCTTTCAACTATAATTAAATTTTTGTCCTTCCTGAAACTTCCATGAATATGTGAAACAAACCTCGTTTAATCAAGAAACCTAGATATATCTCAAAAATTATCGATTCGGTTATTCCTAGATAATCGATACCAACTTCGAGATAAATTTCGATAGTCCATCCCTTTTCTTTATCATTGTATTAAATGATCCATGTTATGTTACTTCATTTATTGCCTTACTAACATGATTTCTTTGTGATGATTATTTGCCTTCATGTTTTCCAATCATTTCAAAATAAAACTAAGGGTAATATTCCACATGGGTATCTCTCCAGTGCCTAAAGTGGAATATTCCATTTTTCAAAGTAAAATCCAGAGGTCATTTTTGTTAAACATCTCTATATTCCCTATCTCTTTGGGGTGTATATAAGATTAAATCTTTTTCATTAGAACCTGGATTTGTATTTCTATAAGATTTATGCATTAAAAAAAGGTTATGTCAAAATAGTGACAAGTTAAGATTGAAAGAATCGAAATCGATGTAAGATATAGCTAGTAGGGTACTGATTTCGAGCATCACGAAGAGGTTCATACCTTATCGTGCATAACCAACTCCTGAACCCAAACATCAACCTTTGTACTATGTAGACCATGGGATCGATGTTTTGAGTTTCGTAACTCAAAACATAGGTTTCAATAGGCATCCGATCACCTAAAATGATCGATGGCGACTCTGAGCAGTGGCCATTTCATGATGGTCATCGAAGACCAATAAGATGAGTGATTCATCTTATGGCCCCCTCACTATGTCATAAGTCGAGAATCTGTACATTCTCGTTTTCATCACATTGCGAAAGAAAAGTCTCGATCAAGAAGACATTTCCAAGTCAAAAAAAATTTTAAATCGAATGCACCCATAGATCCACGAGGATCCACCCAGGGGCTCATTGCGACATAGACTTTTAGACCTTTTTATATGATCTTTAATATGATTGCAGACCTTAAATTTTGTTTCTGAAAGGTTTTGAAATCGTTGAAATATGAACTCTGAGAGGTGACCAACCCAACCTAAGCCAAATAGATTGGTCACAACTCCAAATAAATAGTCATTTCTTAATGACTGTTAAGGGTAAGTTGGGTGAGCGATTTATCTTGACGACTTGTCCCCAGATAAAAAATCAATAATTATATGGCCCTATAAATTAAAAATAATGATATATAGATGTATAGATATATATATATATAGGAACAAGGGATACACTTGCCCTGTAAGTTGGGCTTGTCAGGATTTACATCCGAGCCATGTTGCGACAGCTTGGTGACCCACTAAGGACTGTTTGAGAGTCAAGCCAAAAATTAATCATTGTGTTAAGTAAATTTTGATTGATTTGATTTCAACCAATATTTAACTATAATCCCTTATGTTTTCAAAACATAAAATTTTTTTCATATTTTTGATTATAAGGAAATTTTGATATATTGTTCATATCTTTGCGCTAACTTTTTATTAATTTTTATAAGTTTTGCAGAGGGTTTAGGATAAGGGTTTTATTTTGAGTCATAAAAGGTTTGTATGTTTCTCTACAGACTCTGTGCACATGCATATGCATTAGACTTTCCTCTTCTCATATGGAAAGGGCATTGCTTACCCAATATTAGAGGTGGCAATTAGGCGAGTTCGAGCAGGTTTAGGGTAGGTCATTTTAGGCTCAAGTTTTTTCAGGTTTGGGTCTATTTGAGTTTAGGTTCTTTCGGGTTTAGACTAATTTAGGTTTGAGCCAATTCGAGTTTGGGCCTATTCGAGTTCAGGCTAATTCGGGTCTGGGTTTAAGTGTATTTTACATCATTTTTATTTTATGTTAAATGTAATCACTTTTATGTAATTTTGAATTCTAAGCCCAGGCCTGAATTTGGCTCGGTTTGGTCCGAAAAAATCTTAGTTCAGGTTTGTGGGCCTATCCATGGCCCGAAAAATTTTTAAATTTTAAGCTTAGGGCCAAGTTTGTCCTGGCCTTCCCATTTAAGTACAAATCATTGTTCATAATAATAAAAAGTTTTTTTATATTAATATTTACATATTTTATGATTAAATTTAAATAAAATATATTATTTTAATTAAAAAAATACTATTTTAAGTCGAGCATACTTGAAACTTAAAATCTAAGACCTGGGCCTGATCGTACCAGGCCTATTATGTTGGGCAAGCTATCTGGCCTATTGATAGGTCGTCTGGGTTATAAACAGGTCTAGTTGCTAGTTTAACATGCGATTTTTTCATTTTTGATATGGTATTATCTATTATAGCTTTAATATTTTTTTTAATTTATCTTATTACTTTGTTGTATTATTATCATACTCTAATTATCATTACTTAAAATGATAATACTACTACTACTAATAATAATAATAGTAATAATAATAATATTCAAAGAAGTATTTAAAATTTTACTACTAACATGCATAAACTCTCAATACTTAATGAGTTTAACTAATTAAATTAAAAAAATAATAAATGGATGATATACTTTATTGACAGTGCTTTCAAAGCTCATGATATGATTTATTTTCGATAAATTATTATTTTATCATATATAGACCTACTTAAAGATCGATATATCCACTTGGCCTAATTGGGCCTAGGCGTGAGTTCTTATATTTTGGTTTCAGACTAGCCCAACCTGACTCAAAACAGTTATTTTAAACTAAAATAAAATATATTTTATTTAATTTTTAATATAAAATATATAAATATTAATAAAAAAATATTTTTTAATGTGATGAACAATAATTCTTGCTTGAACAGGCAGGTTTAGGCACATTAAATAAGGGCCTACGCTTATGATTTTAAAAAATTTGAGCTGTAGCTGGCCCAACCTATAAGCATATTTAATCATTTATAAAATATCAATTAAGTTTTTAATATTTAATTAAATTACATATAGTGTTAATATTCAATATTTAATATTTGATTCATTTTTTATGTGGTATTATCTATTATAGCTTTCATATTTTTTAATTTATCTTATTATTTTGTTATACAATTATCATACTCTAAGTATCATTACTTGAAATAATAATAATAATAATAATAATAATAATATTCAAAGAAGTATTTAAAATTTTACAGCTAACATACATAAACTCTCAATGGTTAATAAGTTTAACTAATTAAATTATAAAAATATGATAAATCAATAATATACTTTATCGACAACATTTTCAAAGCTCATAATATGATCTACTTTTCTATAAATTATTATTTTATCATATAGAGACCTGCTCAAGGATTGGGTTACCCACCTGACCTAATTGGGCCTGGGCTTTGGTTCTTATGTTTTTATTTTAGACTACCTCAGCCTAGTTGGAATAGTAATTTAAAATTAAAATAATATATATTTTATTTAAATTTAATTATAAAATATATAAATATTAATAAAAATATATCTTTAATGCGATAAACAGTAATTCTAGCTTAAATAGGTAAATCTAGACATATTAAATAAAAGCCTAGATTTAGGATTTTAAAAAAATTTGGGCTGCAGCTTGGCCTGACCCATGAGTGGGTTTAAGCATATATAAAATATAAATTAAATTTTTAATATTTAATTAAGTTATATGTAGCATTAATATTTAATATTTAATATTTAATATTTAATTTATTTTTGATATAGTATTATCTATTATGGCTTTCATATTTTTTAATTTATCTTATTACTTTGTTATACTATTATAAGATTCTAATTACCGTTATTTGAAATAATAATAATAATAGTAATAATAGTAATAATAATAATAACATTCAAAGAAGTATTTAAAATTTTGCTACTAACATACACAAACTCTCAATATTTAGTGAGTTTAACTAATAAAATTAAAGAAAATGTGATAAATGGATGATATACTTTATTAACAATATTTTTCAAAGCTCATGATATGATTTACTTTTTTATAAATTAATATTTTATCATATATAGACCTATTTAAGGGTCGAGCTACCCACTCGGCCCAATTGGGTCTGGCCTAGCTTCTCATATTTTTATATCAAACTAGCTCGACTTAACTCGAAACAATGATTTTAAATTAATATATTTTATTTAAATTTAATTATAATATATATAATATTTATACAACTATTCTTTAATGTAATAAATAGTAATTCTGTCTTAAATAGATAGGCCTAGACATGTTAAATAAGGGCCTGTGATTGAGATTTTAAAAAAATTTAGATCACGGCCTAGCCCAACTCATGAGTAAGTTTAATCATATTTAAAACATAAATTACATTTTTAATATTTAATTAAATTATTAAAAGAATATTAAAATAAAATTCATTATTAAAGTTTTTTATTTATATAAAACTATTTAATTATAAATTTTTCATATTTATTTTTAATATTAAATTTGGGTTCAGGTTCAGGTTGAGCTCAGATTTAGGTTTTTTTTTTGTTTGGGTCATTTTAGGTTCAGGTTCGGGTCATTTCGGGTTTAGGTCATTTGGGTTCAAGCTATTTTGGGCTCAGGCCATTCGGGTTTAGGCTTTTCCAAGTTCAGTCCATTGATGTTTTGATCAAATCGAATTCGATTTGGGTTCTGGCTTAAGTTTTTTCAAGCAGGTTTTCAAGTTTGAGTTTAAGTTCGGGTTCATTTTGTCACCTCTGCCTAATATTTTAAGGGTGAAGTAGCTCTGCCTTTTAAGGTGTTAGCCTCTGTCTAGGGTAGTGAAAAACCAACTAGGTGTAAATTCCTACGCTTGCCTAAGATGTTAGCTTCATTACGGGCATAGAAAATATTCCACTCGAATTAAACCCTTTCTGACATAAACCCATGATGTGTAAGGATTAGGGTACCTCGTCAATTCTTTTCAGACTCGGGAGCAATTTGAAGAACCTATTTATAGGTCTAACCTAAACTTCATATAGTGGACTTTACCAACTACCCTATTAGAGCCATACTCGATATTAGAGGAACACAGGAGGGAACACTTTTCATCTTTTTCCTTTTTATTTTTTGTTATGAACATATAAATTAGGTAATGATGAGCTAGCATGACCATTTTTAGAAAGATTTTTACTTTACCTTAGAAGTTTTATTATTTTTATTCCAGGTATCGACTGTTGATGAACGAGTATTGTCATTCGTACTATGATTTTTTTTTTTTACTTTACATGGCATCCTGAGGCCTAGGCTACATGGTCTAGACATGTAAATCAAGCAATCATGTATAAACATCATTGCTAGAAACAAGGCTGTCACATTTGGTCCAAAGGGCATTATAATGCCTTAATAAATTTATCTAGGGCAACCTTTATTTTTCTCATATTAATTCTTTTATTATTTATACTAGTTCATTTCTCATCTTTCTTATCTTTTCTTTATTTCTTCATATTAATTTGTTTTTGACATTATACTAATTTAATCCTTGCATTCATTCTTATATATGAATTCGTACATGCATTCAGTACACACACTATATAAGGGTAAGGAGGCAAAATGAAGGTTTTTTAAAAAAAAAATTAATGAGTTCTTTAAAAGAATTTTCTATTTCAAAACAGAATTGTCAAAACAATCAAACGTCGTAAATCATGGGAGATGAATATTTAGTAAACTTAGAAAAGATAGAGGCAAGTAATCATGAAACAAAAGAAAAAATCATGACAAGCAAGATGAGATGCAAGCACAAATCTTTGAATCGATGGAAATAATGACTGCTAGAGGGAAAAAAGTGAATCAAGGGAATCATTCTAATACTATTGCTAGCTCATATGGGGCAGAAAGACAATCACCACAAGGTGCTGAATCTATGGGAACTAGTCCCGTAATGTATATTCATGCTGACCCTAAAGCTAAGATCAAAATGTTTATAAAAAAATGGTTGGGCATAGACACAAGGATAAGCTTCTTATTCCCTACTTCCAAGAAAGCCTGTCAGGATCAACAGCGATATGGTACAATAACTTGAATCAAAGTTAGGTATAGTCTTGAACTTGGCAATGTTTTTCTTCAACAGTATAAATATATTTCAAATTTGTCATGAGACCAATCATTTCTATAGAATATAGAGAAAAAATCAAAAAAACCATTCTCATTGATATCGAGAGATGGAAGTGTATGTAGCCTAAGTATAACCGCCTTTATTGGAAAAAAGATAGCATCTTTACTCTTGGAAACACTACTAAATCCAATCTTTGAAAAACTCAAAGGAAGTGCCACAAGGACTTCACCGAGATAGTGATCGCTGGGCAAATGACTGAGAATGCTATAAAAAAAGGAAAGATACAAGTTAATGGTATGCCTATTACAGAGAAAGAAAAGCAACTGAAAAGGAAGAAGAAATTCAAATTGTATTCCTGATAAACTTGCCAATTATAGATCTTAATCAACATCGACCTCATCTTTATGAGCTTTATTATCCTAGCATGAATAGTGAATCCTAAGGCCCTTACCAACCAATGCTTATGGTTACACATACTTACACATCTACACATAAGTCAAGTGCTTAGAAGAATGGTTAAAGTAGATGCAATAAGCGAAACCAAAATTGGATTAAGCAGATCCTCATCTCTTATAGAAAGCTTTCTTTAAAGCTTATTAAAAATCACTTCTTAACACCTATTTAAATTGAGCTTCTGAAGTCCTTGGTATCTTGATTGCTATAATGTCAGCCAGTATTGTGATTATTATTTTGGTAATTCAAGCCATTCTACAGAGGATTGTCTCGATCTCAAGTACAAAGTCTGAGACCTCATTGAGGTTAGGAAATTAAGCTTCAAAGAGGGGAAAGCCATATATCATTAAAAGGCATATGGACAGAAGATAAGCATAGTGAATAGCAAGGTTTGTAAGAAAGAAACACATGCCATAGTAAGTTATGCAACCCATATTTTAAAAAGATCTTATCTCTGAATTGGTTTCATTTTGTAAAGCATGCATATTAAATGTTTTAAGAATATATTAAAAAAATATGATTAATGTTCTAAAAGGGCTTATGCCCTTACATTTGCTTCTCTGCAAATAAAATGAAGATCATTTGATAGACCCAATATTATTAAGAAATAACTTTAAAATTCCTAAATCATGATTCCATAGGTTAAGAGTGATAGAATGAAGTTCCCAAAAATTTATGAGTTTATTTGAAAATTAAATAAATCAAATGTTTTTTAGGGAACCTAATTGTGTTAATTGAATATGTTCTAAGATTGTGCCCAAAATCACATTCATTTTTTAGTAACCGAAACATGAATTTTGTCACTATCTTTTGGATGTCGCTTATGACTTATATCTTAGGGCAATGTGACCAAACAAAATTGCCCTATGTTCCTAAAAAAGCCATTTTAAGCAATACTTTCTTCTAACCATATTTAAATGTAGCCTATTACACCTCATTACAGATTTTAAGGAGTCAAGGATAAATTTTTTTTTGCAAACATGGATCATTGTATTATTTAATTTTCCATTGCTAATACATTAAAAAAAAATAGAATATGCTTGTAAATTAGCATGAAGTAAAGGAATCATTGGTATCACCTATGGATATTACCAAAATCTCATAAGGAGAAAAATTAAAGAAATTTAAGGATACCCAAATATCCCTAAGTAACTTAGGTTGTCAATTCTCATTTAAATAGACCAATTTTGAAAATTAAATCCATTATTTTTGTAGCTTAAGCTTATAATTTTGAATTCTTCATGACCAGTTTTAGTACTTGTTGAAGAGTTAACAATTAGAAGACTTAAAGGAACATTAAATTTTTTTTATTTTCAAAAAAATTCATGTTTTATATGACCCGATCTATTCATGCCTTGGAAAGAGAGACATGTATCCTATCCACTTTAAAATTCTTAGGCCAACCAAAGTTTTTGGCTCTTCAACACATTTTAAGAAAAACATAATGTCATTCAGGAAATTTTTCAATAAAAGTTCATTATTCTTCAAGAGATTTAAACATCACATGCTTTTGCACTAAGTTTTAAAATAAAATTTATTTTTAAATAAGACAATCATTTGGAAAATTTTGAAAAAGTGTCAATAAGCTTTTTTTAATTAAAGGGCACTAAATCAAGGTAAAGACCTAACTATGGACAAGAAAATGATTAAAATTTAACATTAAGAATTTGAAACTTATTAGGGTAACTGGTGATAAAAGATTAAAAAAAGTGATTTTCCATTGAATACGAAGGAATTAAGTCAGATTAGAAAAATAGCCAAGTAGAATTTTAATTTCCTCTTCATTCACAGCATTTACTTCATCTGATACTTGATATTTCATCATTTCATGATCATCTGTACCACTTAGGTGATATTAGCGTTTACATCATTTCTTATACATGCATCACTTTACTGATATTTGTATTTGCATCATTCTCGATAATGGCATTTTATGATCAATGTCATCATTTTTGCAATCATTATTTTTGCATTAATCAATGAAAAATTACATATTTCTAAAGTCTTTGATAATGAAATCTGAAGGATTTGAAAAAATTTGTCTTCCATGCTAAAATCCAAACCATTTTTAAAAAGTTAATTTTTGGTGACAAAATCCAAAGAACGTTTAAAAAAAATCTTCAATGGTGAAATCTGAAGTATTCAAAAATTTTACAAAACAAGTCTTCGATAGTGATATGCAATGCATCCATAAATCTTCGATGTTAATATTTGAAATGTCAGCAAGTCTTTGATGATGATATTCAAAGCATTTACAGGTCTTCGATTACAAGTCTTCGATTGTGATATTTGAAGCATTTACAAATCTTCGATGGTGATCTTTGAAGCATTTAAAAGTCTTCAATGGTGATATTCGAAGCTTTCACAAGTTTTCGATAGTGATATTCAAAGCATACATAAGTCTTCGATGGTGATATTTTAAGCATCCACAAGTCTTTGATGGTGATATTTGAAGCATCCACAAGTCTTTGATGGTGATATTTGAAGCGTCCATAAGTCCTCGATTGTGATATTTGGAGCATGCATAAGTCTTTGATGCTGATATTTAGAGAATCCATAAGTCTTTAATGGTGATATTTAAAGCATTTACAAGTCTTAGATGGTGATATTCAAACATCCATAAGTCTTTAATAGTGAAATTCGAAGCATTTACAAGTCTTCAATGGTGAAATTCAAAAACTCCATAAGTCTTAGATGGCGATTTTCACAACATTTACAAGTCTTCGATAGTGATATTCGGAGCATCCATAAGTTTTCAAGCATTGACAAGTCTTCAACAGCGATATTCAAAGCATCCACAAGTTTTTGATGATGATATTCAAAGCATTTACAATTCTTCGATTTTGATATTTAATGACAAGTCTTCAATGGTGATATTAAAGAAAGCTTCGATGGTGATATTCAAAGTATTTAAAAAAGTTTTCAAATCTTTGATAGTGATATTCAATGTGTTCAAAAAAGTTTTTAAGTCTTTGATGGTGATATCTGAAGCATCGTAGGAGTGTTTGCAAAGTCTTCGATGGTGAAATATGAAGCATTTTAAAGAGTTTTCAAATTTTAGGTGGCATATGCAAAGTTTTCAATGGAGGTTAAAACCAATCCCCAGTAAAAAATTGAAGGAAAAACAAAATACAGGTCTATAAGGATGCCCATCTAGCAAAATTTGATGAGTTGGGGAATGCCTGTCAATGATGATTACTCTAAGCATCATCCACCTTATGGTGGTATACTAATCAAGGCTGGTTTATATCTTAAGTTTAAAATTTTGTATATATTTTTTTTAGAAATTATGAATTTCGAAATAAATTTTGATTTATGAATAATGTGCATAATGTGATGGACCATGAATTTTGTCAATAGTGATTTCCAATATCTAGGATAATGAAAACATTTTGAAAATTTCTTTGCTAGACAATCACCAATAGGTTAAACTCTTTCAGAAAGGTCATTCACCTCTACATATATGATTATCTCATACATCTAACCATACCTTTTACAACCATAAACCTTTCACACATAAATATTTCTTTTGGGATTCTTTTAATGATTAAACTATCAAATTATACTCTTAAAAAATTTAGATGCTACAGTTTAACATGTATTAAAATAATGATAGTAATTCCAAGATCTCTCTCATTTGAATAAAACTTTACTATAACTTCCATGACACTAATCCAAATCCTTGATTCAAGTAGAACATGAGCAAACTTAAGCCAAAAATACCTTTTTCTTAGGATAAAATTGTTTTCAATCCAATATCTGATGAATAAGATGTGAAATTCAAAGCTATCCCATATGAATTTGATTTTTTATGAAAAAAGCCCAACCAGAACCTAGATTCATTGGTGGCTACTGAGTCAATAATTTCAAAGGGCATTCCTTAAGCCTAAATGTTGAAAAAAGAAAAGAAGAAGGGAAGAACAAAAAAATGGAAAAAAGAAAAAAATTGACTTCAACATCGTATTATTAAAATATTTAAAATGATTTTTAAAAAATTCCATAATTTTTCCTAGAGAAATGCTTGCTAGTTCAAATGGTTTTATTTAAGATGACAAATGGCCATCTTTCTCTATCCTTTCATAAACATAAAAAATATCTTTATCCTTTTGCAAACATAAAAAATATTCTCGTTGTAGTCTTTTTTGAGCTTGATGATTTTTTTTCTTTAAACCCTAATCAAGGACACCTTTCACACTAGGAACCAAGTAAAGCAAAGCTTCAAAATCAGAAAAGGCAAGTCAAGTTTGAAAGTTTCAGGAACAACAAATCGGTAGTCATAAAGCAAAATAAAAGACCAATCAAAGTTCAAATTTCAAATTCCATTAAAGAGAAGAATAAAGAAAGTTTAAATAACTAAGTTTCTTCAAAGTGAATAATAATAAAAAAGAAAGAGTTTAAATTTCAAGTTCTTGTAAAGTGAAAAATAAAGAAAAAGAAATATAGGGACGCAAAAAAATATATGGTAGTAGAAAGAGATGAAAAAAGGGAAATACGTTTTATCTAGAAAGACATGCAAGATTGAATACTTCTAAAAAGAAATGATCCTTGATTCAATTACCGTCAATACATGACTTGGGCCTATTTATCCTTTTGTTCGAAACCCTATGCCATAGCCTACGTTACTTATTTACAAAGTCCAATTTGATCAAACATAGTTTTTAAGCTATCGAGTCATTCTTGGGAAACTTTTTAAAAATTCATCTATTTAATGATTTTTGATTCCTAAAAAATATAATGAGGCAATCGATAAAAAAGAAAATAAAAGAAAATAAATAAAGTTTTAAGGCGAAAACTCAAAAAGGGTAGTCCAAGGTAAACTTTAAAGGCTTTAGAAATATTCCTAAACCAAAAAGGATGGCTTAGAAGTAATTGTTATAGAGGTCCTCACATTAGCATGGATCATCAAGTGATATGATTCTTATCATTATTCTTATTAGTTCGCTTTAACTATTGATAGGAAATTTTAAAAATCACATAGTTCCCATCATCTCATTTTTTTTAGCCCCTAAATTGTACTAATGTACCCTGTTTGAATTCTTTAAAAAGTCAAAATACTTTTATTAGCCAAAGGACCTTAAAAAGTCAAAATGCTTTTATTATGGAATGATTTGTCAATTTATAAAGACTTACATGAAATTCCTACCTTTTAAGGGTAATGAAGGTAAAGATCTTCTTTACACTAAAGCTTGTTTCATGGAAGATTTAAAAGACATTTATGTTATTAATTTTAGAGCCACTAATCATGTTTATATTTCTTTCTAAGGGTTTAAGGAAACGAAAAGTCTGCTTAACAAGAACCACTCATTAAGAACCAGTAGTCGGAGCATGGTGTTAGTAAAAGTAGTGGGAGACGTAAATTTTTATTTTGATGAATTTAGATTTATTTTGTTAAAAGACTATTTTTTTGTTCCTAATTTTAAGAGGAACCTTGTTTCAGTCGCTTGTTTAATTAAAGATTCTTATTCAGTTTCTTTTAGTAAAACTAAGTGCTTTATAAAATTAAGTCTTTTATTTGTTCTAAAAAATAGATGTTAATCTTTATTTGAACAAACCAAAGATGTATTCATTGCTTGACACTAAATTAATAAATAGCTTTGAAAGGATAAAAACCTTTCACTCTAATAGGGCATACCTTTGGCATTTAAGACTTTGTCATATTGGCCAAAAAGGATTCAAAGATTGGTAAATGATGGTCTATTAGAATATTTAAAGGAGTTACATCTTTCGTAATGTGAATCTTTTCTTAAAGGTAAAATGACCAAGAAGTCTTTTGGAGTAAAAGGTATAAGGGTCAAAAAACTTTTAGAAATTATGCATACTAACGTATGTGGCCTTATGAACATCAAAGCACGAAGAGGGTATAAGTACTATGTATCATTCATAAATGTTTATTCAAGCTTTGGATATGTGCACCTGATGCACCACAAAAGTGAAACCTTTGGTAAATTCAAAGAGCATCATGCAGAAGTAGTGAAGCAATTAGGCAAATCCATTAAGATACTTTAATCTGATTGAGGTGACGAATACCTCTTCGATGAATTTTTAGGAATCTCGTAGAGAATGAGATTTTATCCCATTTGATTGCACCATATACTCTACAATAAAATAGTGTAGCAGAGAGAAAAAATAAGACCTTATTGGATACAGTGCTGTCTATAATGAGTAATTCAAAACTCTCAATATACTTTTGAGGCTATGCACTACAAATGGCATGTTAGATTCTAAATTAGGTTTCAAGTAAGCTAATTCTTAAAACTCTATAAAAGTTATGGAAGGGGAATAAACCATCCCTTAGATATATGAGAGTATGGGGGTGTTTGACACATGTATAAGATAAAGAAATAAATAAGTTATAATCTCATTTAGAATTTTGTGTGTTTATAGGATTTGTAAAGGAACAAAAAGAGGAGTACTTTATAACCTGAAGGAATAGAAAGTCATTGTATCAACTCATTCAACCTTTTTTGAGGAGAGTTACATGAATAACTTTAAGCCTCAAAGTAAAGTAGTGCTCAAGGAATTATCAAGGGATAAAATTGCTCCACAGATTTTGATCTTAGATTCTATTCAAGTTCCATGGAAAAACACATAAACGAAAGGCTTTTAAAGAAACATAATTTCTTTATGTGCGTTAACCTTGATTTCAGTTTTGAGATAACAAATAACTTAAGTTAAATTAATACTCAACTTGGTATTTATGTTTAAATTGACAAACATTTTAAAAAATAATAAGTTAGTAATTTGTCAAAAATTATATGTTGTAAAAAGTATTTTTATACTTAGAATAATTTTTTAGATTTGTTTGAGTCCATTAAAATTAATTCATAAATGTTTTTGAAGGTTGGTATTGATATAAAGAACAAATGTATCGATACTATGCTTAAAAACCCTAAAATGTATCGATACAAATGTGTATGTATCGATACAGCCTGCTTAGTATCGATGCTCACCCTATGTGTACCAATACAATGCTTGGCAGTGGCCAAGGTTTGGATAAAACCCTCAAATGTATCGATACAAGTGTGTATTATCGATATATATAGCTTAGTATCGATACTCACCCTATGTGTATCGATACAAGGCTTAGCAGTAGCCAAGGTTTGGTTAAAACCCATAAATGTATCGATACAATGGTATGTGTATCGATACAGCTTGCTTAGTATCAATACTCAAATCCTTGTATCAATACAACAAGCAGTAACAGTTACTTTTTTATTTCTGTATCAACACTATTGGTATTGTATCGATACTATAGCATGGGATTAAATGGAAACAAGCATTTATGAAGGCTACAATGGCTTTTCAACCACCACATTGAATGCTAACGTCTATGAATCAATTTCCAACTATAAATGAAGGTTCCAAACAGCTGAAAAAGATAGGTACAGATTTCATTAAATTATTAAACAACAAAAGCTTAAAATCATCAAAATTTTTATTTCTATTTGTATCAAATTCATACTCTTCAAGCCTATTTGTCTCTCATTTATCTTGTACTTAAATTCTAGCAAACATCTACCTACTAGAGGTTCAATTTGTTTGTAAAATATTTCTTTCATATCATAAAAAGGGTTGTGTGAAAGTAAGTGAAAATATTTGAGAGTTTAGGGTATAATTGTCAAAGGAATTGAAAAGTTCTATCTAAACCTCAAAAGATAGTAGTGTAAGGTTATACCTTAGCCTTAAAGATAACAGTTTGCTTAGTGAATTATAGGAATTACCTTATTAAGAAAGTACCAAGAAAAAAGGACGTAGGTGCTGAATTAAAGGACTGAACCTCTATACATTGATTGTTGGTTTTTCTCTTCCTAATCTTTTTTTTAATTTTCAATTTACTTCAAATTTATTAAGTTTTTATAGAACCAATTCACCCCTTCTTAGTTTAATCTCTACTTTGAAGCTAACAATGTACGATGGTGAGATTTATCAATCTGAGGCTATGGAACATGAAAATGTTCTAGTCACCTATGATAAAGCCATGAGTGATGTTGATTCAATGCTCTAGCAGAAGGCTATGAACATTGAGATGGCTTTAATGAAATCCAATTCGGTTTGAGAGCTTGTAGATCTTCTCGAAGAAATAAAACCTATAGGATGTAAGTGGGTTTAAAGACACAAAAGAATGTTAAAGGAAAAAATGAAATCTTTAAAGCTAGACTAGTATCAACTATAATGAATCCTTTTTGCCTATTATGATGCTAAAGTCCATTTACTTTCTTTTGTTATTGCTGTAGCTCTCGATGACAAAATTTGGCAAATAGCGATCAAGATTCCATTCTTGAATGGCCATCTTAACGAAAGCATCTATATGGTACACTTAGACAGGTTGTAGTAAAAGGCCAAGAAATGAAAGTTTACAAGTTGCTTAGATCATTTATAGATTAAAGCAAGTTTCACATTTATGGAAGTAAAGATTTGAATAATCAATCAAGATCTTTGGATTTGAGCCAAAAAATGATAAACCTTGTGTTTATAAACATATTAAAGATGGCAAAGTAGTCTTTCTATTCTTATACATTAATGACATACTATTCATTAGGAATGATGTAGGGAACTTGTCATCTGTCAAATTGTAGTTGTCATAACCATTTGACATGAAAGATTTAGGGGAATTTAAATATTTTTAAGCATTTATTGTTTTAAAGATTGAAAAAGATAAAAGCTTTATCCCAAGTTTTATACGTTGACAAAATCATTGAAAGGTCTGTAATACAAGATTCCGAGAAGGGTTCATAAATCTTTATGGCAGGATTCACTCTTTCATTAGATGATTACCCTAAGGCATCGAAAAAAAGAGAGTGCATGAAAAAAGTCCCTTATGCATCTGCTGTGGATAATCTTATGTACACTATGCTTTCAATAGGACCTGATATTTGTTATGCAGTTGGTATTGTAAGTCAATATTAGTTGAACCCTAGTAACAAGCATTGGCAAACTATGAAGCATATATTTAAGTATCTTAAAAGAACGAGAAACTATATGTTGGTATATTTCAGAAGGGACCTAAAACAATGGGATATAATGGATTCAGTCTTCCAAACTTGTAAGGATTCCAGGAAATAAAGTTCTTAGTCTATATTTATCCTTAGAGGAGGCGCCATTGTGTGAAAGAGTGTAAAACAAACTTGTACAGTTGATTCCATGATAAAAACCAAATATGTGGCTACCTTTGAAGCATCTAAGGAAGTGACTTAGCTTTGCAAATGCCTTAGAGACCTTAAGATAATTCTTGGTATGGATAAACATATTACACTTTATTGTGATAATTGTGTAACAATAGCAAATACCAAGGAATCTAGACAACATAAAGGACAAAACATATAAATAAGATATACCATATTATAACAGAGTTGGTGATGGAAAGAGTTGCTGATGTCTGTAAAATTGCATCTGAGGACAACTTTGCTGATCCTTTTACTAAAACTCTAGTGGTTATGAGTTTTAAAAGGCATGTTGAGGGTGTAGGGGTACGATACATGACTCATTTACTCTTTTAGGGCATGTGGGAGATTGTGAGGAATGCCCTAAGGATGAAAGACATTTTAATGCATTTCATTAATTTGAACTGATTATTTATATATATATATATATTCAAGTTTTCATTATACCATTGCTATTCAGTCTTTATTTAGATTTATATATTAAAGTAAATGTAAACAAATATGGCTCGTTAACTACTTTATAAGCAGGAAGATAACATTATAAGGTAAGTAGTCTAAATCAATAGTCCATATTCCATGGGGTTAATATGAGCAATTAACTTATGTTAATACTATTATGTCGTCTAAATCCAATTGGCTAGATGGCTTGTCTTGGTCATCTAGAATAGTTTGACTCCTAAGTAGAGATATAGATATATTACCTAAAGGTGGTGATATATTAGATTAGACCAAAGTGCAGTTAATCCATTAGTAAGTCCATTTACATGAATTTGTAATGTTCATTGTGTAATTACCTTGATCCTTCCACTAGCTTAATATAATTCCTTAATGGTTTGTTATTGATCAAAATATATGGAGATAGAAGATTCTCAATATGGTGAAATGATACGCCAGTTCCCTCACTTCAAGAGTATGGGTGTTTTTTCAGTAAATAAATGAAAATGATTTTTTTGGTATCATTTGTTTAGAATATATATTTAATTTGATTAAATATTTATTTAGACAAGAATTAGTAATTTAAATTAAATAGATATGGGAAATTAATTGTTTGTATAATTAATATAATATATGTTCTATCTTATTTAAATATTTATTTATAAATTAAATATGAATACTATTCTAGATAAATTAAAATTTTTATTTTATTTATTTATTTTAATTTGTGATTAAATTAATTATTTTATTATAGTTAGTTTTATTTTGATGATTAGTACATAATTATTCTATTTGAATAAAATTGTCATGATTTTATTTTGAATTAAATTGGAGGTTTGGAGAGTTATTGGGCCAAATAAAATTAATAGTTTAGAATTAATTAGTTTTTATATTAAACAAGCTAAATTCTATAAAATAAATTTGGCTAAAACTTTGCCTATGGACACTAGGCTTTGGGCTGAATTATAGTAGGCACCAATACTAGGTTTGGTGCTACATATGGATTTTTATGAAATTAATAAAATAATTATTTTAATTAAAATTAGGGCTACCTTGTTATTTGATAAAATAAAAGGACTATGCCTCGGGTTTTTCTTCAAACTTTGGCACCACACATAGAGGTTTCTAATCACAATATCTCATGATTCTAAACTTGGTTGTAGAAGGTGGTCATTAAAGAGAATCAAGCTATATGAATCTGAAGTTGATTGAGACAAAGAGTTATCACACACTCTACCATCTCGGAATCGGAGAATAATGGAGAAGGCTTGTTGATTAAAGCTTTCACAAGGATCTAGGAATTCTTGGACAGCATCTTCAGATTCGCAACTTAAGTAACTGATTAAGATGGCTTTATTGTATATAACAACACGATTTAATATGATCAGATATAAAAATTTTTCAAAAATTTCGTTGCACACCTAATTAGTTTTTCCAACATGGACATGATACAAAAAGTATATGACATGCTTAATAAAAATGACAATAGTGTAATAAACATGACAGGACACATTTAAACATGATAATAAAATATATTTGATACATATGTCGTATTCATATATAAAATTTTAATGTATTTAATAATATTTATTGTATTTATATTAACATAATTAACACGAAAAGAATTACAAGACATGTCATGCGTTAAGGGTTACTAGATATTATTGCATAACACACCAACATACATACTAGTTTACGGCATGCATTTCCATAAAATTATGGGTCAGTCGGTACAACATTTTCATATTTATGTTTATACAGTGCATGTTATATCTATGCATATACAAAATTAATGTGCATAGAATTAGTTATGTACATGTACCAATATCATGCAAAAGTGACTAGAGAATTATGTAATTATAATTAGACTTAATCAGTTTTGAACATGATATAAAAATATGATATATTTAATAAACTCTAGAATAATAACAAGTTTAAACACAATTAATATAACCATATTTAACACATCTATCGTATTTGTGTTTAACATTAAATTTTAATAATATTTGTCATGTTTATATTTATACAATTGATATGAAAAATATGAGTGACAAATGCATAGATGGATAATGCAATATCTAATTGGTCTGCCACAAAGAGCCTTAATTTGATTTGACAAAAAAAGTTTCCTTATACATTTGCCTAATGGCGAACATTCACATATGTGTTAATTCAAAGGATAACTAATTGATCAAAGTTGTGAAAGAAATTTTAGGATGATATATCCATATATGTACGTTGTTGTTATTATTATTATTATTATTATTATTTTAAAAATTTTATTGAATTAGTGTCACGAGTAAACTAAACATCAACTTAGCTAATTAAATTACTTTTGGTCCTATTCAAAGTTATAATATTATGACCACTTACGTATTTTTATATTTAAAAAAAAAACTATTCACATTTTTAAAAACTATCCATTTCTTCACAAACTACCTTCTATATCATAATTTACCCTACTTAACTTTTTTTCTTCTAAAACATTTTTTTCGCATTTTTTATACCTCTGGCTTGGTGAATGTACATGTTTCTAGCTATTTTTTAATATAAGAATATTCATACACTATGTATAAATAATTACAGAAATGAATTTCAAGCAGTCAAATATGCAATCATATTACATAAAAAAATATAATCAAATTCTGCTTAATATTATTAAAAAGCATAATTTACAGAGAATTTGTTTTTAATATTATATATACTAAGATAATATAAAATTGATTACTTTTTACTTATGTTCAACTTTCTTTAATTGTCTTCTTTATTATCATAAAATAAAAATAATAGTTAATACATCGCGATTAATATCAATAAATTCGGAATAAATTCACCCTAACTGCATGTCTCCTCGAGCATGAATTTATCATACTCTATTTTGATGTGCAATTTGCATGTGAATCATATTATGTTATTTTATTTATTTTTATATACATTATTATTTACTAGTTATTCTATTTAAATATTTTCGATTGAGATCTTTTAAATTCAATCAAAATTTTTAGCAATATTTTTTGTTTAAGCTGTTTAATTTAATTCAAAAAAAGGACTATATGTTAAAAAGTTAGCATATCCACAGTCAATACAATTTTTAAACTTTATTAACAAGATTAAGAGGTTATAAATATCCATTTTGGATATATTAAAAAATAAATATAAAAAAGTAGAATATGTGATAAGATTTTAATATAGCATATTTAGATATTTATATAGAAACTTATTTTTGGTCGTAGTGTCTTTAAAAATTTTGAATATCACTTTTTCTTTATGATTAAACTTTTTCACTTTTTGAATGGGATTTCAATTACTCAAAAAAGGTTGATCTAATCACTCTTGGTGATTTGAGATCATGGTAATATAAGATTCCCAAGTTACTACCAAATATAGTAATTTAATTATCATGATTAGATCACCTTGGATTTTTGAAAGATCACTCCATACCAAACACAAGAAGGAAATGGAGTGAAAGGGACCATCCCCCTATTTGCTGAGGAAAAACCCCTTTTTTCCATCTTCCAAACATTGGAAAGAAACAAGATTTTACCAATTATGATCAAAATTTCAATGCCAATAAAAAATGAAACAATATTAAAACTTTTATTTTCAATTCATAAAAATTTATTTCTGACCTTTCCCTTTCAATTATTTTTCCATATTAAAACCTGTCCTCTTCTTTTCCACAATCTAAGTTTTAAACTTAACTACTTGTTAAATTGCTTGCTTTTTTTTGCTTTAGTTAAATTTGAACACAAAAAAGATCGAAAAAAAAAACCAAAAACTAAGGCAAAACTGAAAGAAAAATACCAAAAAAAAAAAATCAAAGAAAAGGTTATCTTGATTTGCTTTAACTTGACTTGGGGTGTTAAGGAGCTTTGGCAGTTCGGTGGGTGGTAATTTTTTGATCTGAGACTATGTATTATGAGTTTGCAGAGTTTGGAAAAGACAATAAGGGCTAGCACACAGTTGGGATCGCTTCACGCTTGGGCTAATCTGCGTTACTGGGTCTAAGTCCTTATAGTTTTTTTTCCAAAGCCCAAATTTCAACGCTGTTTGCTAATGGAGGTAATGTATCCATGAATTATAATCTTTTTCATGATTTACATTAGGTATTTAATCTTTACTTTCGTCATATATGTTATTTGAAGGCTTAACAATGTTGTCGTGCCATTTTTCTAACTAATAAGATTGTGACACATGCAACATTTAAGAAAATTGATTTATTTATTTTTTTAATTTTAAAATTTTTAAAAATGCCAACTGTCAATGATGCTAGGTGTTACAATCATGTTGGCCAAAAAAATTGATATGTCAGCATTGTTAAGCCTTAGACTAACATATGTGATAGAAATAAAGTCTTTTAGGTACCAAATCGTGAAGTAGGGTATAGTACGGGTACCAGTGTATATATTAACCCTTTGCTAATTTTATAGGTGTCTTTTGTTTAAGAAATTCATCTCTCATATTTTTGGATTTTTTAAATTTGGTCTAATTTTAGTTAATTCTTCAGTATTTTTTTTCCAATTTGGTTTCTATTTTATTTTTTTCAATACTTTACTTTCTCTGATTTGATCTTGTTCATCGTTTTCCCTCGAACTTGCTTTCAATTTCCATTTCTTACCATCCCATTCCTCTAATTGGTTCTTTAATTACATTACTATTTCAATTGGACAATTTGGCTTTCCCCATCTCAATTATATCAGTTGTCTTTCCAATTTCATTTTTATCAACTTTTGACTATTTTGTATTAGGTCCCTTCTTCAATTCCGCTCTCCTATCATCTTAATTTTTCAAATTGATCTTCAACTGCACTCCTTTGATATCTTAATTTCACCAATTTTGACTCTGCCTTTTCTAATTTCATGAATTAGTCTTTCAGTTTGATTTTTTCAAAATTTTGGACTATTCCACTCTCCTATCATCTCAAAATTTTGGACTATTCCAATTTCTTCAATTCCATTCTCCTATTATCTCAATTTTTCAAATTGATCTTCTACTGCACTCCTTTGACATCTTAATTTCACCAATTTTGACTCTTTCTTTTTCAATTTCATGAATTAGTCCTTCAGTTTGATTTTTTTCAAATTTTTGGACTATTATCAACCATGCATTATCTATTTTTCAATTAAAGCCTCACTTCCAATTTTTTATCACTTCAGTTTTTTCAAGTATGATTCCCCATCACTTCTCTTTCTACTTGGACTCATCAATTTCATTTTTCCATATATTAATGTTTTCAATTTAATCTTTCCCCCAAATTTCTTACAATTCAATTTTCCTTAGTTTAATTTTTCCAATTTAGTTCTTCCACTAATTCTCTTGCAACCCATTTTTCAATTCCTTCATTTCACCAATTTAACTTCTTCAATTTTGTCCTTCCACTACCTTTCCAAAATATCCAAATTAGGAAATAGACATCGACATCCTTTGGTTCCCAAAATTTGAAGAATTAATTATTCGAGGATTTGAATAAAATTAGGTGTTTATACCCCATGCTAGCTAGCTTTTCTAATTTTCTTTTCATTATCTACAATTATATTCCTCCATCGATTTTCCTTTTATTTCCAACTTCCAATTTTTCCAATTTTGTCCTTGCTTCGTTCCTATTTTTTTATTTTTTTCAATTTTGTACTCTCTATCCATTCCTCGTAATCTTCACTAGAATATGCCCCTCGCAGTGCTTTAGGGCATTGAATTAAAGTTTTGACTATGATATTTATATTAATGGATGGTGGTAGATATATCGATCCTCCTCTTAAGTACATGAATTTAAAGCTAAAATTAGATCACTATAACAAAATATGGAAAATACAAGATATGAGACACAATACAAACATAAGATGGGAAAAATAAAACATGATAGGAAAATAATATGAATGGCATGAAAACACAAACGTATCAAAATCTAGATAAAGTGAATTATTAACATGTAAATATATTTAAATTTATAATACTTTGTACAAAAAAAAAAAAGCTCTAGATACAAACATGAACACATAATTTTCTCTAAATTGAATCATTGTGACAAATTATGTAAAATATACGATGAATGAGACATGACCCATACATCTCAAAAACACACAAATTTTTTTTTAAATTGAATCACTATGACAAATAATATAAAAACATTGAATGAAGGGAGACATAACACGAATATAACAAGGGAAAATAATGAAAATACTATACAACAAATAATATGAACATGATATAAACATATAAATGTGTCAACATATATATATAAAATGAATTATTAATGCATAAAATTATATATAAATTTATAATACTTTCAATACACAAAAAACACATGAAACGAAAAAAATAAAATTTTTTTCTCTTTTTTTTTTCTTTTTCTTTCTTCCCTCTTCATAAGAAAAAAACTTTAAAATACCTAAACAAAACCGTCCAAGCACCTTTAATGCCCTTACTCAGTTGGTCCCAAACAAGAACATTCAAAATTGAGATTGGGCATTCTCATGCAGTGGGGACAACTTTTAATTAGTGTAATAGATTCTCAAATTCCACCCTTTTTCTTTAATTTCAATTCTTCAATTTAAATTTCCCCAATTTTAATCTTAAATTTCGCCCCTCATCTCCCAATTGAGCTTTTGATAATTTCTTTCAATTATGTTCCTCTTCCTTCAATTTTGCACTTCTCTTAAAAACCCAATTTTCCTTTTTTCCTTAAATTAAATCCCTCCAAATTGAATTTTTTGATTTCATTCAACTCTATCATTCTCCTTCAATTTCGACTTTCAATTTTTCAATTATATTATCCCATTTCTTTCTTTCTAGTCATAATTGAAGCATTAAACCTGGAATTAAAGGAATTATACCTTAGGGTTAGGAAATTTAAAAATTTGGGAAATCAAAGAAATTGCAATTTAAGTTCAAACTAAATTAGGTGTATAAAAAGGGTATATTTTATGAGTTGATGAGAGAAAGAAGGAAGCAAATAAGGGACAAAATGGCAAATAGGAAAAGGTAAGGGTATACCCTTTACAATATCCTTAACAACAATTTCTTCTATTTCCCTTTCCATTTTACAAATTATTTTAAGCTATTAGACCATTGGACAATTGTTCTCATTACAAGGCATGTTATTCAAATTTTCTCTTTTCATTTCTTCTTGCTAAGAAAACAAGTGTAAAGATATTGGATATAATAAATGAAATATTAATCATTTAGCATTTCATTTTTTCCCAAAATATTACAACTTACAAAAGAAAAAAAAACAAAGGCCTTGAATGACGCACTTGAAAGTATTAATTACAACGACAAGCTATATGTTGTCAGTTTTCACCACGTAAATGTAAATATTATAACAAGTAATATAGTGACAAAATAGAGTGTCAATCCGACAAGAAATTGATACCAAATTTGTTAAGTATTAAAATTAAAACAATTTAATCATTTTCAAATAAACAATTATAAATTATAAATTAAAAACTAAATAAAAGATGGTGATAATAATAATAATAATATAATAATAATAAAGCAAATAACAAATAATAAAATCCTAAAATTACTATTCCTTCAACACTTCATTTAAATTTGACTAATGACAATGAATTGTTGTTCTAATTTATTCACAAGCATCTTGCAATTGTCTTATAAAAATATCCTTCTTAACCAATTTACTATATTCTTGTGTAAATTAAATTAAGAGGAACCTATTAAACTTAGAGTCTAATTTGGTTACGTATCACATGCTTATATATTTCTAAGGGTGAGCTTTTGGTTAGTTTGGTCGGTTCTAGTTCAGAAAACCAAAAATTAAATTAACTGACATTCCTTCCATAATCGACCACCATTAAGACTCTTAACCAATTTAATCGAACCGACAAAGAATATATTCGGTTTAGTCGGTTATTCAGTTTCAGAATAATATATTTCTATACTTGCAGTAATACCATTAAAAGCAATAAATCTTACAAACTTAAAAAAATAAATTAAAAATGTTTAAAACAACATACTTAAAAATAAATCCATAATGCGAACTTAGACACAAATACATAATGCTAGTAGCAACAACAACTTAACAAGGAAACCAGTGTCCATAATGCTGTAATAGTAAGAGCAACAGCAAATAGCTAAACAGCAATAGCAAACAACAAATAAAGGAGCAACAGAAAGAGCAAACAGCAGCAACGGCAACATAATAATGTACAGCACAATAATGGCAGTATTGGTAAACAGCAACAAGAACTACAACACCAATAGCAAACAGCAACTGCAACACCAATAGCAAATAGCACAATAGCAGCACAAATAGCAAACAACGCAGCAATGGCAGCACCAACAATAACAGCAGCAGCTTTAACAGCAACCACAATCTTGAAACAATAGATAAAAATTTTATTTATTAGAATATGATGTATTGATCAATTTTGACAATAAATTATAAATTAAAAATAAAAAATGAAACTATACTTTCAACAATTCAACTTTTCATTGATCAATCACAAGATCCAATGCAATCTTAAACAAATCAAAAGAAAATTCCAAACATAGATAACAAATTAAAAACTAAACTTTTAAAAAATTAATAAATAATTTAAAGAAACAAACTTACAAAAAAAATATTACATATAAATAAAATTTATGAATATCAAATTTGTCAAGCTTTGTCACTTCTTCTTAAAGCGTATTCGAGTCGAAGTGTAGAGATTCATGTAATCAATCTTGAGCACATATAAGGACTTGTACAAGCTTAAGAGTTAAAGAACTCCTATTTGCATCAAGTACGCGACCATCAATACTAAAATCAGATCCAAAAGTGACTACGAATATTGGAATTGCTAATACGCCACAAGTTATTTGGGAAAAGATAGGAAACCTATGACTATTAAGTTTCCACCAAAGAAGAACATCAAATTTCTCTCCCTTAAGAATATTATCAGGGGCCTCATTCAAATATTTATCCAACTCTATTTTGTTTTCTTCTTCCCTAGTTTAAAGCTAATACTTTTCAAACTCATCTATTAGGTTAAAACCCCCTCAAGGTCATCGATGGATTCTATAACATTGCTCAATTGGCTACTTTATCCAACTTGTTCATGTTGAGGGCTTGAAATTGCTTTATATTCAATTAATGCTTATCGTAATTTCATCATCATCACTAGAATTTGGTCCTGAGGATAAATTTTAACAAAGCAAAATTTGACAAATGCAAGTTTCTTCCTAGGATCAAGAACAGAAGAAATATAAAGCAACATATTCATTTTCTCCATATTCCCCCCAATACTTGTCACATTTATTTTTTATCGTTTTAGTCATCGAATTCAACTTAACATCAGGATTTAATTGCCAATCTTTTAAAGTAGCATAAACACTACAAATATCATTAAGAAAATTATTGGAGGTAATATAAGAGCGCCATGAAACTTTAACTGTAAGGTTATAAAATTTTTTTAAGAAAGTATGTAACTTTCTAACACATGCCCAATCATTTTGATCTGGCACCCCATCTCCCATCAAAAGCTCACTCCTATAATAAGGATCAACATCACTAAAAGCCTCAAAAGCTCTTTTAAAAATTTGAGCTTGTTCCAATATCAAGTAAGTAGAATTCCACCTAGTGCTAACATCTATACACAACAAGCTCTTACTTTCAATATGTTCATTTGCAACACACTCGTTAAACTTGGCTAACCTAGCGGGAGATTGTCTAATATATCTCAGCGCCCCTCTAACATGAGCCACTGAATCACTTATTTCCATCAATCCATCATTATCATTGACGATAAGATTAATAATATAAGCAATGTATCTCAAATGAAGATATTTGCCTTCTACAACACTACTTCTTGCATTATTAAATTTTTTCCTTAAATATGAGATGGCAACATCATTAGAACTAGCATTATCAATTGTAACAGTAAAAACCTTATCAATACCCTAATCCCATAAACACTTATCAATTGTCTTGCCAATAGCTTTACCTTTGTGACTAGAAATAGGACAAAAGTTTAATACCCTCTTCCATGAGCTGTAAGACACATATAATTCATTCTTTGCAATGATGTCTACATGTCAGTGGTAAGAGAAACTCTTATAATAGATGATTTCAACAGTAGCTTTAACTCAACTTTTTCATCTATATAAAGTTAGTAAACATCCTTAGCAACAGTCCATCTAGAAGGTACACAAAATCTAAGACATGCAAGTGCTATGCAATATATAAATCCCTTCTCTGCTACAAATTTAAAAGGTAACTCATTAATAATAATCATCTCAACCACACCTCTCTTAATGATCTCTTTATCAAATTTTCAAGTACCTAAAGACCAGTCTCTTGATTGCAAAATTAATTCTGTTTGGGTTGGATCACCACTATGCAAAAAAAAATTTGACATAAGATGTGATTTTTTAATGCAGTTGTCCTATTTCTTTTAGGATAAGCATAGAATTCTTTATTACAGTAGTTACATTTAGCTTTGATATCACTTTCCTCATCAGTAAATTTGGTGAAATGGTCTTATACCTCTGACCTTGAGTTAGGTTGTTTCTTTTTCACTTTAGAACAGGCACCCTTAGTTTCTGCTCCTCCATGTGTGTCTACTTGAGGGAGATTGGTTGCTTCTGCATCATCAACCATACAGTTTGAGCCATTCATTTCAATTTCATTTGATATCTTCAAGGAAAAAATAGATTATTAATTAGTAATTGCTAAATAAAAACATGCTTATAAGATTAAATATATTCATGTCTAATTTTTAGCACTGAAAATCAAGCTATAATTAGGAAATAACCATCTGAAAAAAAAAAGTTAAAACAACTAATACTTGGTGTTAAGGTTTCTTCATCCATAAATAGAAATATCAAACCACAAATTTTACATTTGCTTTCTTCCTAATTGTACAATTACCAAGAAACTTTTAAGTTTTAACTATAAAAAATATAAAAAAAAATTGGTAGATCTAGACATTTTAAAAAATCCAAAAAATTTTAGAAAGAAACTAAAACTTCTAAGTTTTAGGAAGAAACTTGCAGTTGTAAGTTCATTTATTTACAAAGCAGCATAAGAACTATCCAGATTCCAAAAATAAAAAAAATCAAAATACAAATCAAACTAAAAAAAAAAAACTCGATCAAACTTAGAAAAAGGAAAAACTGGAAATGGTGCAAAAATTGTTGAGAAATTTACAAAAGAAAACAATAAAAAAAATTATAAATGATGCTAATGGGTTATCCTATTCAAAAATATTCACAAGTTGCAGCATAGGCCAATTGATACCTCACTTCAAGCAACTACAAACTAGAGATCAGTGACCAAGCAACTACAGACTTGAGACCAAGCATATAGATGATTAGCGAGTCGAGGTAGTGGGTGTTGTTAAAGTTTAAGGTGAAGGTTTAGCTACAGGTGTGAAAAATTAAGGTTTTAAACAAATTAGGGTTTCAAAATTTTTATTTGGCTGCAGACTTGTCATCGTCTCATGTCTATTGTTCTATTGGGTGTTGGCTGCTGTTTTACTTTTACATTTGTTTAAGTTGTAAAATTGATTTTACACTTGGTTTTTAATTTATGTTTGATGGGCTTATAAGGGTTTATGTGTTTTGATGGGTTTATTTGTTTTGATGGGCTTATAAGAGTTTTTTTGTTTTGATGGGCATATGTAGTATGCGACATTGGTTGTTGGGTATTTAGACCTAGGATCTAATAGTAGTTTAATTAAATAAGAATCAATTTAATCTTTCGGTTCAGTTTAAAAAATTAAAACTATAAACTGACTGATTCAACTGATATTAACCGAACAAGATTTTCTCGAGTGATCGAAACCACCAAAACTGACTCAAATAAACCGAATTAGGATTGGTTTTAGGTGGTGTTTTTGGTTACCTAAGATCTTGCACACCTTTATATATTCCTATTTAACATGCAGATTAATTTATTATAATTAATAAATATGAAACATATGTCATTTATTACAAGTCTAAACACCAAATTCCCTTTTCCAAGTTCATTAGGGTTACCAAATCAATTTAATTGGTAATCAAGCAATTAGGAGCTTTAAGAGCAAGATTGAATAAGCAACTTAAATATCATTAATATAAAAAAAATCCAAAATTAAGTTTCATTGTAACCCTAAAAAAATAAATTTAGTACATAATAAACAAAGAAAATATAAAACCAAAGTGTTTCACAATCATAAATACTATAAGAAAGAAGAGAAAAGTAAGACTGGTCTAGTATTTGACCTTTAAGCTCGTCTAAAACCACTCTAGCTTTGTGAATATTATGGTGGCTGCTCTCTTCGTGAGGAAGTAGGTTAAAAATAAAAACTTAAATGTTCACTTTCTCACTCTAACCCTAATAGTCTTATATATAGCCAAAACTCTGGAAAGAAGAAACTTGGCATGCAAGTAACTTGAGCAATTTATTTTTGGAAGTTGTCAATTTGGGTCCTCTTTGCTTCTTTATTAAGTTACAGCACTTTAGAAACTCCTTTGAGTTTTGACCTTATAAAAACAGGAAAAATATTAAATAGTTAAATAATTTAAATATAAAGTAAATAAATAACACTAATTTAAAAATAATTAAAAATAAATAAAATCTAAATAAAAACATCTAAGACTTAATTATTTTAATAAATATAATAAAACCAAATATCTCTACTTTATAGAGTTATTGCTATATATATAATTTTCTTGATTGATACGCAGTTATCTAAAATGCCATGTTGAAATTGGATTGGCGATAGTAATTTCACACATAAGGTTTGCTGTTGTATAATTTTCTCAATCAATCGCCTTTGATCATCATATTTAATATATCTTTAGCAATTTTGGACAAATTAAAAAAGCTTTAATATTTTTTATTGGTTTATGCAATCCAATTAAACTAATAGCAATAGTTAGTTTTCAAAAAAAAAAAAACATTTTTCGTATAAAGGAGGTCGTTGGCTGGGTATAGGGGAAGGCTATATATATATGTTGACATTTAAACTTTAAAGCTGTTGATATCAACTGATTATATAAATTAACTAAGTTAGCTCCAAATTTAGATTAAATGAACAACAGGCAATATATATTTCACACAATAGAAAGGCCTTTTTTATTTCCTTATTATTATTATGATCATGAAAGTATTACAAGTAGCCGTAGACATAGCTTAACTAGTTTAAAGGCCTCACCATTTCGGAGGATACTCTGAGTTAATATTATACAAACATAACATACAACAACACACATAGGTTCGCTAGGTGTGGATGCCAAATTTATTGTACTATTATTTATTTATTTATTTATTTATTTTTGACATCCTAATCACCACAATTTGCTTAAATACACACTGAGCATGCAATCGCCAGCTTAAACATCTAAGCTCCATTGATGGTTGCAGTTAATTTTGCCGGAAAGTGGTTTCCATCAATATCAACCGTCGCCTTGTATTCAAGATAGTTGCACTGGCTTGTGCTGCTAGATTGATCAAGCTTGGTTTTGACATCATGCCAGTTGATACATGGTTCGGGTTTAATGATCTTTGTATAGACCTGCAGTTGATAGATAGATTTGATTATCTAAAATGAATGACTGAGTTGGTTTAATTTATAGTACATGTTGAAGACAATATACTACAAAATAAGAGAATTTTAATGATGAGAGAAGAGAACAATAAAAAAATCTTTTTTCCTTGAATTTAACAATATTAAAAGCTAACGTCGTTCTCAAAACTTTCTATAGACATTGTTTTAAAGTATAACTGTTAGAACAATCTTTTCGTCCCTAAAACTTTTAGGAACGAATTTCATTTTTCGGATATAGATATTAATCTTCTTTAATTCTTCTAAATTTTATAGTGATACCTTGGTATACTCAGCTTCTTTGTTACTCCAGCTAACGATCCACATAAAACTTTGTCCAAAATCATACAAACAGCCCCGCTTGAACCTTCGGCATCTCCATAGTGCGTAAAATTTACGTGGGATTGAATTTTTGTGGGGGGGTCTGAATGCCCATTCCAATATTTCTGGATATCAAGCACTAGAGGTTCTGTTTGGCTAACATTGTTGTTAAGCGTGCACTCTGTAATAACTGCAGTGCTAGCCATTATCTCTTAATTTGTGTCTTTTTGTTTGGTTGGGTTGTGCTTCCAATGTTGCAATACACACATATATATACAAGTTTACAGCGAGCACTGCCATAAGATGACAACAGGATGGTAGGTACAATATTTTCATATTTTCGTTTTTAAAATCCGTGGTAGATTCATATATATGCAAAATTACGTGTATGAAATTAGTTGTGTACATCTATGTTCAAAAAGTGATTGCAGATTCATGTAACGATAATTAGGCTTTTTAATTTTGGACATAATATGAAAATTATATGACATACTTAGCAAACATCACAACATAATAAACATGACATGACATGTTTAAATATAATTAATACAATATATTTGATACATATATCATATTTGTATTTAATATTTTAACATATTTAATAAAATTTATTATATTTATGTTTACACAATTGACACAATTGACAAGAAAAGAATTACAAGACACGTGATGCGTTAAGGGATTACTAAATATTCTTGCTATACATATATACTAGCTTACAGCAAGCACTTCCATAAAATTAGGTACAACATTTTCATATTTATGTTTATATTATGCATGGTAGGTCCATGCATATGCAAAATTATGTGCGTGGAATTAGTTATATAAATGTACCAATAACGTGTAAAAGTAACTAGAGAATCATGTAACTATAGTTAGATTTATCAATTTTGAACAAAATATGAAAATACGATGCATTTAATAAATACAAAAATAATAACACATTTAAACACAATTAACATAATTACATTCAGTACACATATCATATTTGAATTTAAAATTAAATTTTAATAATATTTATCAAGTTTATATATAAACAGTTGATATGAAAAAAAAAATACGAGACATAAATTCATGTTGGATATTGCAAGATCTAATTAGTGTGCCATAAAGAGCCTTAATCTGATTTGACTAAAAGAGTTTCCTTATACACTTGCCTAATGGCTAGCATTCATATATCTGTTAATTCGAAGGATAACTAATTGACTCATATCTAAATTAATGGCTGGAAAAGAAAGTTCGAGGTCGTCGATAAGATGGAGCATGGTCAAGTTGTACCTTGATATTGCGTTACTGTTGGTGAGGGCTGAATTAGTTATCCTGTGGCGCTTCCTTTTTTTTTTTTTTTTTCAAAGTGGTTTCAAATGTATGTCATTGGTAGAGATATAACAAAGTAGAGTCAATTTTAAGTTTTAAGCAGTTTGAATTTGAAACTTTTGGCTTAAAGTTTGACATAAACTCGAACTCGATTGAGTTTCATTTTTAAATTTGAAGTTCGATTTAAGATAAAAACTAGATTACCTAAACTAACTCCATTATGCTTGAATGTGGCATCCATCATCATATCTTTAACAAATAAACTTTATTGGTGTTTTAATTTCATCTATCATTACGAATAACTTTGCTTACATTAAACTCATATGATAATAAGACACAAACATGATATATAAAAAATAGCTAGAACACAATATAAAAGATAATATAAACATGATAAATATATATATATATATATATCTTCTCTCTCCTTTTTTTTTTCTCTTTCCTTCCCTTTTTCTTGTTTTTTTTTTCACTTTTCTTTCTTTTCTTTCCCTTCCATCGCAATCAAAAAAATTTAAAAGAAGAGCTTGTCACACATTTCTTATCTTTTTTTTTCTCCTTTCTTTCTTTTTCATCCTAATCAAAAAATAGAAAGAAGTAATAGCTTGCCACACACATGGCAACCTATCATCAATCAATTGCCCCTTAATTGACTATGCAATCGAGGGGATTACTTTATATTGGTACTATACAGATGTAGATATTAAATGCTAGAGAACTTTTTAATTAACTAGGCACAAGATGACAACAAATAAGTAGGTACAATATTTTCATATTTGTGTTTAAAATGCATAGTAGTTCCATGCCTGAGCAAAATTATGTGCATGAAATTAGCTGTTTACCACTATATCAACAAGCTATAAAAGAGTGAACAGGCAATCATCTCATGAATATCTTTCTTTTCTTTTTATTAAATTTAATCATGTTATTTTATATAACCAAAATAGTTTTAAGTTTTGCGATTTAAATTTAAAATTCTACAAATGGTGGATGAAATGATGATTTTTTATTACAATTATTTGTTGGATTTTATGTGGCCCACATGATAATAAATGGACCAAGATAATTAAATCAAATTATTAAGGTGAAATTATAAAGTAAATCCTAATTCAATTTAACTACTCTAGTGATAAGAGTTTGACTCTACTTCAATAACTAATTAGAATACAGACTCTTGATGGTAGGATACAACTCTAATTAATATTTTAGTATAGACCCCTAATCTAGTCTATATAAATTGCCTGTGCACCATTATAAGGTAATTATCAAGAAAAGGATATAGACTAGAAGGCTTATACATAGTGTTCATTTTTGTGTACTCAGAGTAAGGTTCCGTTCTTGATCAACAATGGCAGGAGGAATGCTTTATTTTAAATTTTACATGGGGCATCAGAGCTAGGCTTTCTAGCCTTGTTCTTCAGATCATCCAGTGAGATTCGTTAAAAATGAAATTTTTTATGCATATATTGTTCATGCATAAATGATTAAATAATTTGTATTAAGGATAAACAAGTTATAATAGATATAATAAAAGCATGAAATTGAATTTTTAACATGCTATGATTAATTTCGTAATTTTATTTATGTATCAAAACATATTTCATGTATGTACCATAAATTTGCTTGTATATTATATTTATTAAAATTTCATGAAATTATTGATTAGTTCATGAAAAACAAAATTTGATGAAGGATTTTGATAGATTAATCATCTATATATATTATTGAGCCTTAAGATTAAACAAAAAGATGATTAGAACAAGAAAATATTATAGTATATTGAAATGGATCTAATATTGTATCATAGAATTTAAGATTACTTGAATGTTTGATGATGATTTTCATGTTTTTGATCAAAATTGATATGTGGGTTATGTAAATCTAGCATAAAATCATGATTTTAGGTCATTAATTGCATGAAAATTGATAAAAAAACATGAAAATTGACACTGGAATATCAAACAGACCCGAATAGGTCAGCAAAATCCAACCGGGTAAGGCTGGGACTCACACGCTCAAGTGGCGCGTGTGTACATGTCGTATTCCTGAGGTTGTTTTAGTTTCCTTTTTTCTAGACCCAAATATTTTATTATTTTTTATATTTTGTGATTTTTATGGACTTTTTAGATCACGTAAATTATTAATTATTTAATGTTGGTATTTAATTAAATAATAAATATGTTTATGCATAAATAGTCTATAATTTTATTTCATGATAAAATATTTTGACATATTGGGAATATTTTGGCAGTATGTACTCTCCCTAGATGGTGTCCAAAAAATTTGTACTCAACCTAAAAGTTAAGTGCATGTATATATGATAAAGTTTGTTATTGGAATTATAATGAAAATGTGCACATCTATATGTCATGAAATAAATATATTCTGATATTGTGCATATTTTTATATTACTTAAGAAGCATGTCATATATTATGTCATAATTTTTTACATTAGTTATAGTATGACCATTAAAATTCTGTTGTAGTATGTTTATTTTTACTATATAAAGAATTGATATTATTAAGGATTTAAATCACTAGCTTGGTATTAGCCAAAGCATTTTGAGTTACATGATTTAGATAAATTGGTAGTTATTTAAAATAAGGAATTTTTCATTAAATAACTACATGCAGTAAATATCAATAAAGTTTTATGCCATGAATTTATTTGGTATATATTTGAGTTATTAAATATGTATGCAATTATTTATGGTATACGTATATTATGTCATTATAAAGAATCTAAATCAATTACTTAGGAATAGCCATAGCATCTTAGGTTGATTAATTTAGTTAAATTAGTAGTTATTTAAAATAAAGTTTTCTTTAAATAACTACATACGGAGGATGACATTAATATGTAATTATTTATCTTATAATTGCAATAAGTTAACCTGATTCAATATTATAATCTGCTATAATTATTAATATGCAATAAAAAATTCTGCATATATTAAGAATATCATTACTAGAGTTCTAAATTGCTAGCTTAAAAGTAGCTACAACATCTTAAGTTGGTCATTTAGATGACAATTAGTAGTTATTTTAAATCAGGTTTCCTTTAAATAACTACACAAGTAAATGCATCGATAAAGTATTATTTGTCATATGCAACAAGTTTTATGCATACATGTCGGATGTTATTATTAAGTTCTAAATCATTAACTTAAGAGTAGCCACAGCATCTTGAGTTAATTGATTTAGATAAAATAGTAGTTATTTAAAACTACATAAAAAAATGACATCCATAAAGTGTTAGACCATGAAATTAGTTATTTAGCCCTACAGGGAAATAATTAATTTTGTAAAATTGTTAAAGGATAAAATAATATAATATTAAAGTAAATTTTTCTAGGCTCACAGGTATGGATTATTTAATTTGGTGTTTTAAAGTTATTGTTTTATCATTAAAGTTGTGTAAATTCATAGGCATGATGCACCTTTATCCACGGGAAGGTTTGGATTTATATTTGAATATAAACTATTCAATTAAAGTATGGTTCCTTGCATTTTGTAGCAATTTCTACTATTGCAATTAATAAGGCTGCTAATGTTATTCAATGATAAAAATTACTCTAATGAAGGAGTTAATTAAGCTATTTTGGGTATAAAGACCTTGAATTAGCGCTTCCAGTGGACAACTTGTCCTTAACAAATAAAGCACACAAGAGAAAAATAGATTTCGATGTATAGTGGGAGCAATCTAACCGTTTAAGGATAATGTATATCAAATCTATATTAGTAAATCAATTGGGGATTTCATCCTCATTGCTATAAGGTCAAAGATTATTATAAAGTCACTGAAGACCAGATTGTTAAATATGATAAGGTTTTGGCTTTTACCCTGATAAGGAAGCTTTCAGGAATAAAGTGCAACAATTCTAAAAGTTGTGCATAAGCACATTAAGGAATTGGAGAGACATTGTTGCTGGACTTAAGTCTTTGAAATTGAGTTTTTTGAGTAAATCTCCTATCACTTTCATGTTCAACTTTTATCATAATGAATATGACCATAAGAAACACATATAAAGAAAATGGTATATCGATGAACTTTTAGTTATATGTGTTCAAGAGGAAAAAAGACTAAAGAATGAGAAACTAGATTCAGTTAGCCTAGTGACTCAAGGTAAAAAGTGATAAATAGGGAAATATGTTATAAAGTGAAAAAGAAAAAAATTCCAATAAAGAAAATGGCATCAAGTCCTTTATTTTGTTTTTAAATTGGACACATGAAGAAAGATTGCCTATAGTATAAAACGGACTCAAAAATAATGGTAAACTTATTTTGTATTAATCTCTTTTTGTGATGTTCCTAATAATATATGGTGGTTGGACTTATGTTCAAAAAATTATATTTTTATAACCATTTAAGGTTTCATAAAATCAAGGAAACCAAAGGAAAGTGGGAAGAACATCTACCATAAAAATTGTTCAGGACTATCAGGATCATTTTTGAAATTATGATTTACTTTAAAACTTAAAAAAAAAAGGTTTGATCTTTTATTAAAAGAGTTTTGAATTTAAATTTTTTATTGAAATTTCAAAAGAGAATTTTCTATTAGATTTTTCATCATTAACATGGATCCTGATACTGAAAATAAGTTTGTTGACCATTTGCATTATTTCTAGTAACAAGGATGTGCTACAGATAAAACTCCTTCAAAGTTGTGGTATAAAAATTGTGTCACATCTCCATATAGAAATTGAGAAGAATTGACAATGATGGAGTTCTTGAAACTCTTGAGTTTGACATTCAAGTTAGTTGCATTAAGGAAAAAGCAAACTAACAAGCCTACTAAAGGGAGCTAAAGAAAACGCTGTAATATTTAGAGATCATACTCTTTCCTAAGTTTGTGGATTGATGCATTAAAACTACTATTGATGTCTTTATTAAAGTGCTAACTAAATTATACTCTAAACTTTCCTAGAATTATAGAATAGTTTAGAATCCAACTTAAGACATTACAAACTTGGGTTGTCTAGTTAAAGTGAAGGCTTATAACCTAAACATAAGGAAATTGGATCTAAGAATAGTTAGCAATTATAAGTTATGCAATTAACTTAAAGGAGAAAAGGTTTTAAATATTCCCATATTCAGCTAGAATTGTTGAAGCTGGAAGTGCTAAGTTTTTTTATGGATCATGAGTCCAATGGAGTAACTTTCCTTGTAAGGTTGATATTGAGGAGCAAGTTTAGATTGATTTTTGGTAAAAGACTTAATGTGTCAAAAAACAAACATATAAACTTAACTAGAGAGCAATCAAATTAAGTACATTCTTTACAATGTATCATTACTCTCGCTGAGTAAAGGTGTACAAAATGTACAAATAATTATAGAATTAAGAGATCCAATGGGTAAGAAACTAGCCATTTCTATAACTTGTTTGTATACGTATAAAAGTCTAATTTTGATATTGGACATAAAGATGATCTCATTTTCATTAGCCATGAATAGTAAAAATTTCACATTTTGGCATAAAGCTACGATAAAAGAGATGGAACTAATGGCTAATGATCCAATCTAGTAACCCATTAAATTAGCATTTGGTAATGTTAAATAGTATAAGGTTAAACTTCTAGACAATGGTTTCACTCGAAGGAGGAATTGATTACCATGGAACTTTCTCTGCAACTTTTAGGAAAGTTTCATAAGAATTATCATAGCTTTGTAGCTCATTTTGATTAAAAAGTCATATTAAATGGTGGTGAAAACAACCTGCTTAAATAAGGATCTTGAGAAGATGTATACATGATTCTACCTAAAGATTTCTTTGAAAGATCAATATATAGACTAAAACAAGCATCTCACCAATAGTATGTAAAGTTTAACAACGTTAAGACATCATTTGGCTTTACTAAAATTGTTGTTGATCATTGTTTATACCTTAAAGTCAGTGGGAGTAAACTCATAATTTTAGTCTTATATGTTGGTGATTTTCTCTTTGCAAGAAGTGATTCAGCTTTGTTGCAAGAGATGAAGGTTTTCTTTCTCAAAACTTAATATGAAGAATTTGAGTGAAACATCATATGTCATAGGCATAAAAATTCATAGAAATAACTCTAAAAAAACATTAAGTCTATCTCAAGAAGCTTATGTCGAGATAGTTTTAGGAAGAATTAGAATGTAAAGCTATTCACTTACGAGGGCGTAAATTATAAAGGGGATATTTCAATCTAAGCCAATATCTCTAAATAATTTAGAAAGAGAGCATATGAAAGGCATTAAATATGCATATAGTATTATAAGCCTTATAAATATGATCAAGTTTATACGAAACTTGATATAAAGATTATAGTAGAGGTGCTTAACAGAGTAATTCTGGCCTTGGACTATGAAAGCTGCCAAAGGAATTATGTTATAAAGTAATAGCATAGGCAATAAAGTTAAGATATTTTATCTCTAGTTTGAGAGTTGTCAACAAGGCCATTAAAAATCTATTACAAGAACTCTTATGCAGTATGATTTTCTAAGAATGATAAAAGTAGGAGTCGCAGCAAGCAAATAGATATAAAGTAGCTTGTTGTTATATACTCTAAAAACAAGCAAGAAATGGATATCCAACACATCAGTACAAATTTAATGATAGTCGACCCCATGGCTAAAGCATTATCGACAAAATAGTTTAAAATTCATATAGATCGTATGGGGCTACTTAAATTTTGTCAAGATATATTTTGGCTTCTTTGATTATGATAATTTCACATTCGTAGAGTTTATAGATATGTTTCAGTTTGTGCACATAAAGTTTACATCTCAAGTAGACCTTGAACGATTATAGAAAATTCATTTATAAAGTATTATTGCATAAAATGCTTTTTTAGAGATGACCATGTATTGTAATACATGGAAGGGAATATTCATTTTAGAATGCTACTGCCATGATTCGTACTATGTGAAATCTTCAATTGATTGAGAGTTGGGCTAGAGTAACTTATAGCCATGTTAAAGTTCTGGATTTAATTATCATCTATTCGAGTTCTTGGTTTATCATATGGGCCAAGTGGGAGAATGTTATACTTTACGTGGCCCACGTAAAAATAAATGGACCAAGATAATTAAATCAAACTATTAAGGTAAAATTATAGAGTAAACCTAATTCATTTTAACTACTCTAGTGATAAGAGGTTAATGCTACTTCAGTAACTAATTAGAATACAGACTCCTTGATGGTAGGATATAACTCTAATTAGTATTCTAGTATAGGTCCCTAGTCTAGTCTATATAAATTACCTATGCACCATCATAAGGTAATTATCAAGAAAAAGATATAGACTAGAAGGCTTATGTATAGTGTTCATCTTTGTGTACTTGGAGTGAGATTGTGTTCTTGATCAACAATGACTAGAGGTACGTTTTATTTAAATTTTTACATTATTCTGCTAATTACTGGTGGAATTTTTAACTTCATATGCAGTATCAAAATCTTTACAAACATCTTGCTATTTTTATATTTATATTCTTTTAATTTTTTTCGTATATCTTCAATGGATGCATCCAACAATTTTAATCTTGTCAGTGAAATTTAAAATATCATTGACTGTACATGTGATAAGTTTCTCTAACATAAAATCTTTTGATTGGATTAATCATATTTTATATTTTATTGTTATTATCATGTTTAAGGTGTTATATACTTGTATAAATCTTAATATGTTAATAATTTATTTTATATAAGTTTAGCATGTTCCTGTATTCGTATCATATTCAAGTTATTTTATCGTAATGTGTTATATTTTAATTCTTTTTTAAATTATTTTTCTATACAGTATTCGTATTATGTCTACAATTGCCAGTCTACTCTCCAATCACTTGTTTATACCGTATTGATATAGACGTATACAACTAATGTCGCGCACATAAATTTGCATTTGCATGGATTTACCATCATTTTCCTAAATACAAATATGAAAATGTTGTATCTACCGACTTGTTGCCATCTTATGGCTAGTAGAAATGTATTTTGGTGCTTTGTGTGTGTGTATATATATATAGTATATTTAGTGAATCACTTGACATCACTTGATTAAAAATATTTAAATATAAATACAGATAATTTTAGTTTGATTAAGATGACTTCATATGATTTATTGACAGTGTTTAGACTTATATACTCTCAATACATCAAATATAAATCTTTATTGTATTTGTAGAAAATAAGATCATTCTCTATTTTCAAAGTTCTGAGGCTGGTTATCTTACATAAAACTAATGGACCATTGAAGCCCTAAAACTCATATTATTCTTTAAAAAAAGTGAAGATCAAATAGAAAATATCATGGGTCTGATCTTAATTGTCATTAAAATTGTTAAATGTAAGTTAATTAGTATAGAATAAATAGGTTAAGATAATGTTAGCATTTGAAAAAAAAGCTGCATTCTTTTGTCCAACAACAGCTTGCAAAAACCTGAATAATTAAATATTGAATTTCAGGTAGGAAACAAGGAGATTTTGAAATAAAACTTACCTTTTTTCTGAAGATGATGATTTTGCACTAAGATTTCTAGATTTAGATGGAGTTTCTTTTTTTTTTTCTTTTTTGTTGAGCTTCCAGTAAAGTAAAAAAAAGAAAATGATTAATTGATATACAGTCTAATTCATTTGATAATAATTAATAAATATTGATTTTTTAATATGGAGTCTTTTAATTTATTGATTGATTAAAAGACGAAAATAATATAATTAATTGATAATTATTAATTAATAATTGATTGATAATTATTATTAAATAAAATTAAAAAATTAATTTTAATAAAAATATTCACATGGTTTGCTTAGCCAAAAAAAAAATCGTGTTTAGGACCCAAGTCTGATAGTCATTCACAAAATTTGGCCCTTTAGGGCACGGCTCTGAGCTTCACTCATTTAAATCATTTTTACCTATTAATAAAAAATTATCATTTTTATCTTTTCCCAGAGTTCATTTTCTATTTGTAGTTTAGAGTTTTTAAACTTCTCAAATAAAATTAAAAATTTGATAAATATCTTTTAGTTGTATTAATTTTTAAATTTTTTATTATATGTTAGACAATTATATATCACCCTACTAAATTTGTTAGTAATATTTAAACTATATTAGCAGTGTATCTAATAATTTTTCTTTTTTATATATAATATTTATACCCATCATACTAGCTAAGCTATGTCATCTTGATTTGTGATAACTGTCGGATATGAATATATATTTGATATAGTTATCCTTAAGTTATTTAAGTTATATATATATATTTGAATAATAATATTCTTATATCTTAATATATATCAAATTCGAATGCCAAACACAGCTAATCTAAAATAAAAATCTAACATATAAGATAGCAGTTACATTAATCTAATGGAGAGAGTATGGAGAAAGGAGAGATTCACTTATATTAATATAAAATCATGCACTTTTGTTTTTTTTTTATATATTTCATAACTTGCTGAACGCAAACCCAACATATTGAGCGTAAAAATCATTTTCGTTTGATGTAGGAGTTGAATTATTGGAGCGAATCGTTCACTTAACTTTCTCACGTGGCTGTTACAAAATAGCCCGAAAGTTAGAGTTGCTACCTATCTTTTTAAGTCAAGTGAGATAGGATATCTATTAAAATTGATCTCTTTAAAATTTTTAAAATTATTTTAAAAAATTTAATTTTAAAGTATGCATTGAAAACTAGAAAAAGAAATGAGTTCGACAGCTCCTAACCATACCTTATCCTAAATCCAAGTTTCATGGCTTTGATATTGATATTAGCTGTAGTCCCCTAAAAAAGCAAAAATAATTTTTTGATGAAATAATTCGGACTTTATATACTTTCAAAATTTTCTATACTCCTCGATAACTTAGTAGGATATAGGAGGTTTTTTTTTTTTTTCAATTTTTAAAAAACATTTTTAATTAATAATTTGAAAAAGGATATTTTCATATCCTCCCCAATACGACGGCAAAGGATCCAAAATAACTTTAATCTGAAAATATTGGCTTATTTTTAGAATAAAATAAATAGACAAATTAATTTAATTTAACATGAACTTACCAATTATTCTAAAAACGTTTAAAGATCAATTGTATTAGAACGATCCGAAATTTTTGCATCGTCAAAATTTCCTATACTAAAAAGATAAATATAAAAAATAGTAGAATATTGACCAGATTTTAACATTGCATGTAAAGTTAAAATTTTCACTAACAATTACGAACTCTATGAATTCCACCTATGAAATTTAATTCTATTATTTTAAAAATTTTTCATTCGTGATGAGTCGAATAATTTAAATGAAAGATCATCAAATTCCAAGAGTTGGAGTAAAACTATTTTTAATAATATAAAATAATACAATTAAAATTAATCAAAAACAAAAATATAATTTGGAATCTTCATAATATATATAAAATTTGGATATAATATGATTATATAATACAAATACAACATATGAAAAAAAACAATTAAAACGTAAAATAAAAAAATAACATAAATACAAAATGAATACATGAACATATCAAAATCTATATAAAATAAATTATTAACGTGTCAAAATTTATATAAATATATAATTCTTTAAATATAATTATAATTCAAAAAATTAATCGGAACAAGCAATTCTTTCTTCTTCTTTTTTTTCCTCTTTCCTCCTTTTCCCTCTTTTGTTTTCTCATTTTCTTTAATTTCTTTCTTTTCATCGCAATCAAAAGCACAAAAAAGAAATTATAATCAATCAATTGCCTCTCAGTTGACTATGCAATTGAGGGGATCACTTTCATGATAGCATACCGGCAAAAATATTAAATGTGAGAGAAATTTTTCAGTAGACATAAGATGACAAACATCTTATAAGTCGGTATGTACAACATTTTAGTATTTGTGTTTCAAGTGTATGGTAATTTCATGCCTATCTAAAATTACGTGCATGAAACTAGTTGTCTACATTTACATCAATATAGTACAAAAGAGTGAATCAAGAACTATGTCATGAAGATTTTTCTCTTTTTTGTTAATTTTAATCATGTTATTTTATGTCGCTAAAATAGTTTAAAATTTTGTGGTTGAAATTTAAAATTCTACAAACGGTGGACTGAAATGATGATTTTTCATTAAAATTATTTCGCTCATTGCAAATGAAATTTTTAACTTCATATGTGGCATTAGAATTTTTTTCAAATGTCCTATTATTTTTATATCTTGTGTTTGTTAAGTATTTAATATATCCTAATTGGATGTGTAACAGTTTTAATTTTGTTAGTGGAATTTAAAAATCTCATTGACGATGAATATGATAATTTTCTTTAATGTATCATCTTTTTGTTAGATTAATAGTATTCATGTATTTTCTTATATCATAATCATATTTAATGTATAATATATTTATATAAATTTTGATGCGTTAATAATTTATTTTAAATAGGTTTTAATACGTTGATGTATTCATATCGTATTCATAAATTTATATCATGTTTAAATTATTTTTCATATTGTGTCATTTTTTATCTTATAATTTTAATTATTTTCTTATGTTATATTTGCATTATATGTCCACAATTGCCAATCTACTCTCCTGTCACTCTTTCATACGGTATTAATATAGATGTATACAACTACTTCCATTAACATAATTTTGCATATGCATGGACCTACCATGCGCTTTCCTGAATATAAATATGAAAATGTTGTACCTGCCAACTTACTGTCATTAAAGCTATTAAAAATGTATTTTGCCACTTAATTTATATTTGATATACTAATAATATATAAATTTAATAAATTATATAATGTTACTTTATCAAAGGACTTTAAAAATAAATACAAATAATTTTAATTTTATTTAGGTGTCATCATATAGTTGCTGATGGTGTATTTATATATGATTATTGGAGATCATTCTCTATTTTCTTAGTTTTGAGGCTGTTTATCTTACCCAAAAGTCATGCAAGAGGTACTTTTCCTACGTCCTGTTTCTGCACCTACATAGTTTCATAATTGCAGTAGTCCGTTGTCTTGGTATATCTTCGGAATTTTGCTAGGGATTATCTATACCATATAAAATATTTGATTGATTTAATATAACAGTTAAATGATATCAATTTAATTAAAAATTAAAAAAATAAATAAAATTATTATAAAAATATAAAATTAAAAGTATATACGTCTTCTCATTATTAAAAAAGACTACTAATTTAGGAAAAAAAGAAACTACCCATTCTTTTTTTAAATACTATTCTTTTTCAAAATAATTTTTTCACTCAGATAGTGATCGTGCCAATTCTAGTCAGTAAAATTGGATCTATCATTAATGCATTCCAAATTGTATTTTAACTGATGTCACTAAGTTTTTTTTTCCCTTCGATTTTGAAAGCTATCTTTATACTATTTGATTATTCTTAATTTGCTTTCTTTGTTTATTTGTCATGCACGAACTTTGCTCTTAGTTTTAATAGCTTTTTTCTAGCTTATAAATATTTTTGGATTGAAAAAAGAAAGTTGAAGCTTGGTCCATAGGTAGGAACAAATTTTTTTATAAATGAAATGCATATTAGCGAGGTTAGACAGATTCACATTATATTTGGCTATTCATACATAATTCATTTCAATATTTAAAAGTGTTGTTTCTTAAAAATTATGATGCAAGTGTAATTTGATTTTATCAAATTAGAGGTAAAAGTTAGTATCTATGTTCTTTAAAGTTAAACATTAAAAAAGGATGCAAATAGACTTATTCAAGGAGCAGTTCGTTCGATTTGACAAGTTCGATTCGAAGTGGATAAGGCTTGGATTTAGTTTTTTGTGATTTAGATAGGCCCAGCTTTGCTTGAATCACTATTTATTTAATAAAATAATAACTTTTATTTAATTATAAAAATATAAAAATATTAATATAAAAATATTTTTTAATATATTTTTACAGTGACTCGAGCTTGTAAACCAGTCCAAATTTAGGTTTGACCAACAAATTAATCCATTATCTTGAATTAGAATCAAAGTTTCTTCCAAAACAATCTTAAAAAATTATGTTATCATCCACAATTTTTTGAAGGATTTAATTGTTCATGCTTATGTTACTGAAAGGTCAAAAGCTTTAGGGTAATGTTCATGTAATTACCTGTCAATCCTCATTACTTATGTTATAATGTGTCGAATGCGAATTCAACACATCAGACTTGGAACAAATAAAATTTCTATTCTCTTTTCTCATATTTGAATGGGAATTAATTGTTGGATCAATGCTTATCCAACTTAATACTAAATAGTCATTATGAAATAACCAAGAGACTTGAAGTTACCACTAATTTGCTTTCGCTAGGTGAGATTGGTCACCTATCAGTCCTTTGAAGGCTATGAAACCCTCGAAAATAAACTTTGATGTCTTCTTTGAAAATCATATATTCGTATGAAAAAGGTTCGAGAGTTGGTTATGAGCAGAGTGAGGCATGTCCCCTTTGCAACATGCGTAAATCAGTACTTATTAATGACGTGTTATCCTAAATTCTAATTAAATTTGGTTTTAATTTTTCTATTCTTAATTATAATTCTCATATATTGAAATTATCAAAAATAAATGTTACTGTTTCAATTAAAAGTAATTGGGTTTTAATTAATTTTGGAAATCAAAATATTTTTCTCAATTTTCTAGAAAACTTAAAGGGTTACAAAAGTTTTATTTCTTAAGAAAATAAAAAAATTCGATTTTATTTATTTAAAGAAGGTAATCTTTTACTTAAAACAATTGATGAGGTGACTGAAGTGCACCTATGAACTATTTTATATTGGAGATATTGCTTTGGATTTTATTAAAACATGCATTATAATCAATAAAATCATACTAGGTTTTTTTCTTTAACATAATACCACCTAAAAAACTCTAAAGGACATGTATCAACACAAAAATTTCCGCATGATCCTAATGGACATGTATTGACACGAAGATTTCTACATGATCCTAGAATTAGTTTCAGGGTACTATTACTAAGATAACCTTAAGGGACATGTTTCAACACGAAAGTTACCATATAACCCTAACGGATATACATTGACATGAAGGTTCTCACATGATCTTAAGGACTCGGTTTAAGATAAAATTACCTAAATACCACTAATGGACATGTTTGAACATGAAAGTTTTGACATAATCCTAAGAACTTAGTTTCAAGGTAGTATAACCTATATACCCTTAACAAACACATTTCAATGCTTTAACATGATCCTAAGGAGATGGAAATCTCTAAAAGGACCTTAGATTATGTAAAATATTCCAAATGACCCTAAAATGCAATGAAAATGCTAAAGTGACCATAAAATACATAAATTGCATAAAAGTCTTTAAAACATGAAAAATGCTTAAAATGGGCCCAAAATGCATGAAATTGCATAAATGGTCCTAAATCATGGCAATGACTAAAGTGATGCTAAAATGCATAAAATTACATAATAACCCTTAAATCATAGAAAATGACTAAAATGATCCTAAAGTACATGAAATCTCATAAATGTTCCTAAATCCTAGCAAATTACTAGAATGATCCTAAAATACATGAGAATGCATAAATGGTCCCCAATCATGGAAATTACTAGAATAACCCTGAAATGTAAGAAATTGCATCAATGGTCTTCAATCATGGTAAGTTACTAGAATGACCCTAAAATGCATAAATGAAATAAAGGTCCCTATGTCATGGAAAATGATTAAAATAGTGCTAGAATCATGAGATTACATAATAGTACCTAAGATCCATGAAATTATCTAGTAATCTCTGAAAATGCATGGAATGACATAAAAATCCTTAAAATGCATGAAATGACAAAAAAAATAGTTTCTAGATCATAGAAAATGACTTCAACATCTCTAAAATGCATGAAATAATATAATACTTTTAAAATCATAGAAAATAACTTAAATGTACCTAAATGCATGAAATGACATAGTAATCTTTAATATGAACGAAAACATTAGAAAAAATAGCAAAATGATCCTTTTAAGCTTTGACCACTCCTAAATGCACCCATAAACATCTTACCTACCAATTAAACATACAAGCATGGCATCATACATGATTTATTTGTACAAAATACCTTACTAACATGATCACATATGGATTTATTAACATGCACGGTGATGTTAGCATAATTATCATATTTTATGGAAAATATATAGACATGTAAATCTTGATCATAATGCATGGAAATATCATAAAATGCATGAATCATACATAACATGAAACATGATAATATGCAGAATAAATATAAAGTTAAAACTTGAGAAATTACTTGATGAAAACCATATGAAACTAAGAAACTCAACATAAAGCATTCGAAAACAAGTTTTCTTGCTAGAAATTTGATTTTTAAGAAACTTTTAACAAAAATGATCAAAAAAATGGAAATTAATGGTTTGGGAATCGTAGCTCAAGATTTAGCCATTTATATGGTTTTTACAACTTTGGCTCAAATCATAACCCAAGCATGGCTTAGGATCCTCAAGTTCACATAAAATGCAGAGAAAAAAAGACAAAATCAAACTATAATACCACCTTCAAACCAATTTTTCTAGAACTCTTCTTTCTTTTCTCTCTTTTATCTTTTCTCTTTTTTTGTCAAGCCATTTGACTTTACGATTGATGATCTCAATCTCTTCTACTTTAGCATATCTCTAGGCTTTCTCATAAAGTGGGTATTGTTTTGTTAGTTTGGTGTTAGTGAGTGCGTACTATAAGTATTTATGGTGTACCCTTGTGGCGAATGCCTAAATCGCCCAATCATCATTCAATGCATGCACTTATAAGGTTGTCATGTTGAAACACTTCACTTTGCCCTTAAGGTCTCCTCAAGGTTTTTTTTTATGGCTATCAAGTTGACTAAGGATTTGACAGTCGTTCGACAGTTTTCAAAGTGGGTGAAAAAGTTTCTACCTAACTAATCAAAGTTCACAATGGAACCAGGGTTGAGTGAGTACCACCATGTACATGTTGGGTGCACATAATGTTGTTAGGAAAATATGAAATTACCATATGGAATGCTCAGAAATGGTTGAGATGGTCTGTTAGGTTGGTTATTCCATTATACGTGTTAGAGAGAATTTAAGCTTCTTGAGAATAAGAACTTGTCATATGATTAGTGATAGGGGGTTGTGCTCATCATCAAGCAATTCTTAATTGTCTTTGTTTGGATGTCTAAGGTTTTTGATTTCTTATTTCAATAATGCAACTTGCTTTATAAGGTTTGGCTTTGAAGGGGGTTTAAAGCCCATTCGTTTAGTTTGAACATCTAAAATGTTACGTATGTTGCACTAGTGTCGAGCAAAAGCTCTCTATAGTGCCTTGTCAAGTTTAGTTTTCAAGTTGAATGGGTTGATTTGTGCGGTCTACAAGCTATAGGGTTGGACAGTCAACCTAAGAGTGTACCAATTGGGTTAGCTATTGTTGGGCTTGCTATATAGAGGCTAATTGATTCATTATTACTTGGAACTGAGCTTGGTGGTGGGTATAATAGTCAAGTTGTATTGTAGAGGATGAGGGGATAGGTAGGAACATGAAACATATTGGTAACAGTGCATAGGTATATAAAAGGTTAAGCAGGCTCGTGCAGTTGAATGGTCACTATATTGTGATGGCATTAGTGAATGTCACAGGTATGTCAGAAGTGTTTGCAACTATGGGTGTTGGGATAGTTATGGTTGGGTTGTTTAAGCCTGGTGGTTCAATGGTTTGTACCCCTTGAAATAGTTAGTTGTAGCTGTAAAGGTTCATTCCTATTGGTGACAATAGGCCTAGCAAGTTTTGGTAGTAGCTAAAAGATGGCTACAATAACCAATAGCTTGTGGACATTAAGGTCTAGGGGTATGAAGGTATATACCTATGAATTAGAGTGGAAGCTTAAAGGAAGGGAATAGCTAATGTTAAGCTGAAGGTTGTGGCATCATGGCTAATGAAGGTAGGGTTTGTCATGTCAAGTAGAGGAAACATTTGGGATAATTTAGTTGTTTGTGAGATATTGGTATCAGCAGATTAGTTAGCCATGGGTTTTGTGTTCATATCCTACAAACGGCACCAATTATTGATGTTTCCTTGCGAAAAGCTTGAAATGATTGGGATTGAGAGTAGAGATGGGACCTAAAACAAGAAAGAAATGTCAAAAGGGCTCTTGAGTGATGATTCTAGGACATACTCTAATGCCTAAGTCAATTGAAGGAGCTAAAGGCTTTAGGTAAGAAGAAATTAGAGAAGAAGAAGTAGGGGAAAGAGTGTTCATGCCTTACCTTGGGGCTTTTTTACCCTTTTTATAATTGAGGGTTTTGAAGGGCTCATTACAATATGCCTTTTGTCATTGTGCAAGCATGGCTGGCTATCAGACTACCAATCTTGTAGTGGTTATATTTCTCAGGGGATGCCAATGGTCCTTTACTAGTTTAAAATAGAAGTCACCTTATACACACATTCAGTGGTTCCTGTCAGACAAGCGTGTTAGTGTTTGAAGTACGCTGTGTTGCTTGTTTGGGTAACCGGTGCATCGGGCGATCAAGCAATTCGGCCTATTGATTTTGGTTGATTTGGTCTTGGTTGCCTTTGGGTCTTTTTAGGTGATCAATGTTGTTAGGGTATAACAAGCTAAAATCCAGCATACTCTAGATTTTCATTTTGAGTGTTGGCAAATATAAAGTAAACATTTAGCTCATATTACAACACCAAGAGAGTCTTTTTATGAAAAGTTTATACTTAAATAGATGTTAAAATTTTACTTTAATTAGCATTAGATCTAGCAATAATAGACACGATTACACGAAAATAATAAGAATAAAGTAATTAAATCATGACATAACATGAATACATATCTTAAAATTTATATAATATGAATTATGAACAAATCAAAATTTATATAAATATAAAATACCTCAAAGATAATTATATGACATGATAAAATATATGAATAAGATACAAACACATGAATTGTTAAATGAAAATGACCAAAGTTAAAAATTAATTTTAAATCCCTGTATTTAAATAATGATATGAGTTGAAACTCCATATAAGTCATACCAATAGATGTCTCATCATATATCCAAGATTCAAAACATACAAACCAACCTTTAAATATTTGAAGAATTTATCTAAGTCGAAACTTGAACATGGTTGTACGAAGATAAATACTCAAAGAGTTCTTAGAACAACAAATCTATAACTTACATCATACAAGCCCAAACACTTAGCATATTATACAAATCTCACAACAAGGTCATAGATACTTATCCTAAATTCCCAATTTTACTAATTTACCACAAAAACATACTATTTCAATAGATGGTATACCTTAAATACAAATGAATATCTCAAAAAGCCAAACAGGGTTTCTACATGTCCACAGAAAGCACCTCCATGAAAACCTTCGTAGAGAACACCAACATCTTAGGTTTAGGTTTGAAAAGAATGAACAATTTAATTAGCCAAAAGCACAAAAACTAATCTAACCATAGTTAAGGAAATAATACTAAAATGAGCACAAAACAAAAGAACGAAATCAAATATAAGGTATATTCAACATCATAGTGTTGCAATATACCATTCAACAATAGTATATAAGTTTAACTTGAACTTAGAAAATCTCAACCAAAAATAATTGTTACTCTTGATTATACTTAATTCGAATAACTTATCAATAATAATTTTTATCAAAATGATTAAAATAATCTATCCAACCTATTTTCAAAATACTATCTTTTCAAAACAATTTTTCTTATATACCATTTTCTTTGGGTTTTCAATTTTCTAGTGATTGAATGTAATTGTATGTTCTATCTTATCTATTGAACGTTTAATTTAGTCATTAAAAAAACTTGATATACAAAAATTTTTAATAATTATAAATATTCAAATAATATTTTGAGGATTAAAATAAAATAAATTATTAACAATGGTTTTTTTTCATATTATGTTTAAAAAATTCCAATACTCATAACAATAAACTTGCCCAACTTGCAATAAGAAAAACACTATAAAATTTAGAGAAATTGAGAGTTATTAATAATTATCTTCAAAAGATGAAAAATTGCTTTTAAAACTTTTAGAAACAAAAAATCATTCTTAATAGTCATTCCCTAAAGTTATATTTTTGAAAAATTTTAAGATAATATTTATCTTAATACTATTAAATTTAAGGTAGAGAAAACAGTCTTTTTTTATCATCTTCTTATCTTATCCCTAAAAGTCTTTTATTTTATTGTTAAAATTGCCAACTAAAAAAATAATAGTTCTTATCCTTGAAATATGTTGCCAACTACGATGCAAGCTTTCAACTAATATTTCAAGATTTAAGCCAATTTTTTCCCGAGATTCCAGTAAAATAAAAGAAAAAAATATTAATTAATATAAAGTCTAGCACATATGATAATAATTAATCAACATTGATTTTTATATCCAAAACTCTATTTGGCATCAGCAATGATGGAAGTTGAAAAGTAATTTTAAAAAGAAAATGCTTGTTTTCTCTTTTTCTTTCTTTTTTCTTGTGTCTTTTGGCATTAATTTCGAAAGTCCGTCCTTCCTTTTTTTTCAATTTTTTTTCTTTCTTTGTTTTTTCAATACAATAAATGAAAATAATAAAAAGAAGTAATTGCTTGACGTACTCATGGCAAGCTACAATCGAGCAGTTGCCCTTCAATTGACTATGCATAGGATGACATTTTCAATGATAAAATGCAAAAATTTAAGAGAATAAGACGAAAACAAGTTGTTAGGTACTGTAGCAGTATTCACACACACACATATATATATATATATATATATATATAATTGTAACTACACAAATTGATGGGTGCTAACACGTCACCTTGCTTTTTGTGCATATACTATAATTTTCGTCTATCTGGTCTTGTCAATCGATTTTGAAGATCTTTTGTTAAAAGCTATTAAAATATTATCTTAAATATATGTTAAAAATTTAATTAAAACAAAAAATAATTTTGCTAATTAAAAAATAAATTTATTCAAAACTCAATTTAAATCAAGCATAACCACCTATTTATATGATTTATCTCTTATTCCATTAAAACTTACAATTCTAATACTCATATCGAAGAGTAAGATGATATTAATATCCCCATACCTATCAAGCTTCTGTCTTTCCTCTAGGTTTTATTCCATTAATACTAAATAATGTCACTCCTCAATAAGATGACTAATTCATATATATAGTTGATATCTACTCCATTAAAAACTCGCAAGTCCAAGACCCTTATAAAAACATAAAATGACTTTAAAATCCCTCTAACCATTAAGCTTTTGTCATTTTTCTTTTGAGTTCTAAAATAATGTCATTTGTCAATAACATCTTCAAATTTTCAATATATAAATTGATTAGTAGCATTTAATGGTGAACAATGTCTTTAAAAAGGCAGTCATATTTATAATTCTGTATAGTAAATGACTCTATAATAAAATGTAAATAATTCAACGACATTGGTGCATCAAATATAAAAATTAATAGTTAATGTGATGATATTTCATTTGCGCATCAAATATAATACAAATTATAGATTATAATTGAATGCGAACAATCAGATATATTTATTTTTAAATTAAAAATCAAACAATGTCTATATTTATTTTTAAATATGATTTATTATTTACTTTCTATATTTCAATAAAATTTAATTGTTGAATAAAATTTCTAATATTTTGACTAAGTCAAATAATTTGATTAAATTTGATTTGATTTAATTTTAATATTTAGAAATTGAATCCGAATAACTTGAACTCGAATAATACAAGTATCAAACCTGAATGGCATGACTTAAATTACTCGAACCTCGATAAGTTGATATGAAACCATCATGAGTTGAACCTGAAATTAACAAACCCCTAAGTGATCTAAATTTGAAATGACCTAAACTCGAAAGTGACAAAAAAATTTTAAGATCTAATTGATAGGGTTAATCTCCTAATCCTTTAAAACTTACATTTCTAACATCCATAGAAAAAGGTTACGATGACATTAATATCCTTGTAACTATCAAGCCTTTCTCTTTTTTCAAGTTTTATTCTATTAAAACTAAATAACGTCATTCCTCAGCAAAATGATCAATTTTTATTTTGGCAAACAAAAAAATAATTCATTTTATAGTTTTAAAGTCTCTTTACAAATGAATTGCCTCCTCGAAATCCCTTGTCCAGACACACTCTAACAGAAGATATCAAATAGAGAATAAATTGCCATTAAAGAGTGAGAAAGAGGCTGCATAATTTTTTTTTGTTAAATTTTGACTAGGTAAGGTAACGATCATCTAAATGTCGGTGTGATGAAAATAATGAATTTTATTAGTTACCAAATAATGTCATTCTCTTGAATTTCCCTATATTTTTCTTGCTTTATTTCGATGCACAACAAATTTACCCAAACCTTAGAAAAAGGTTTTATAAGTCATTTTGTTTAGTATTTTCCCTTTTTGGGGTCTTAATTTATCTCCTTTCACTACTATCCATTTCTTCTTTAAGTATCCTAATGATCTCTAGTGAGATACTAGATGATTAAAGACCACAAAAATTCAAAGTAGCCAATCTATTCTAATTAAATATAATGCACCATTTCTTTAATTTTTTTTGTTTAGATTGTCAAATCATAAGTGTAATCTCAAAAATTAAAATTTTTTAATCGTTTAACATTGAGGTTGTGATGGAATTCAACATTTGACATCAAAGGCTGTGTCAACGGCAATGCTAATTATGAAGCAATACATAATGTGTTAATCAGGATCATAGGTGATCTAAGTACTCTTGAGGTTGGATAGACAGGATAGCTAAGTTGGGCCTTCACAGGAGAGAAGTAAGATGTTCTTAAGTTCAAAGGAAAATGATTTTCGAGCAAAGCAAGATGGTGAATCTAATGACGCCAAGGTCTCCAGGAGGCATCAAGCTCAAGGTAGTGGTCCGGATTTAGAAATCCAAGAATTGTCAAAATGTCGCGTTCTTCAGAGGAAAAGATAAGCATAAAAAAGTCTGCACAATAAGGGGATTAAGCGATAGATGGATTAGGTTCTTTACACCTACTGCAATTTAGTTATATGATTTGCAAGATATGCTTAGCCTTACATTGCCCAGCAAGGTTAACAATTGGTTGCCAAATGTTATTAATGATGATACTGATAAGCTCCCTCCAGTTCAAATCTCTTATGTGGATTCAGCCAGTTCCATCAACCAATGCTAGTATAAATTTTACTTGAAATTCAGAGGGGGAAAACAGGCGGATTCAAATTCAACTATTTCTTATTCAGATTATTTCGGATTCATATATTTTGGATTTGGATCATCTTGGCTCATATTATTTTGGATTTGGACTTACATTTCAATTTTTTTTATTTTGGTTTTGAGGTTTTTTTTTTTTTTTTTTTTCGGATTTAAATGATTTCAAGTTTGGACTATCTCATCTATAACCATTTTGGATACGAGCTTTTCTGATTCAGATATTTCAAATTCAAAGTCATTCGAGTTCATGGGGCTTAGTTGGATTCGAAAAATTTTAAAAATTTTAAGTTATATATTTTTTTAATTTTGATTGTAATACTTAATTATAGTTTTACATACTGGCAAAATACTAAAATTAAAATTTTGAAAGTTAATAAATATTTATATAAATATAAAATTACATAATAATTTTATTTATATATTGAGTATCAATATATTGTATTATAGTATCCTTTAGGTTCAAATAAAAGCTAAATATATAAATTCTAGATATCTATTTATATTAAAAATAAAAAGTAATTTGTACATTATGAAACTTTTTATTATTTAACAATGATTATATAATTATATTTTTTTGTTAGTTTTTATAATATTTAGTGGTGATATAAGTAATGATTATATAAGAATTTTTAGCTTTATAAGTGAGCTAAAATAGATATAAGATAATGCTAGATAAAGGTAGAAAATCATTTCGTTACCTTTTAAAAAATCATTAAGATAAATAAAAACCATAACTATATGTATATATAACTTTTTACTCTTAACACAATAACTCAAGGGCTCTTATTTACTTAGTCCAATTAAATTTTTATTTTTTATTTTGTTTTGTTTTATTATATTCTCTCACTCTACATATTATAATTTTTATAGATTGCATTTAGAAATTTGGATTTATAAAGCTGATTTAAAAAAATAATGTAAATTTTGTAAATGAAATACATGTAAATGTAATATTCATAATTATTTTTCAAGTTCAGGAATTTATTAGATGCCTATTTAATAGTGAATTTGAAATATTTATAAATATTTGTGAATTTAAAATTCAAGTTTTCATACCTTTTAAGTATGTAATTATATTAAATCTTAACTAATTTAATCATAATATCTGCAATTCCTTCTAATAATTTGATAGCAAATGAAATCTAAAATTTCAAATTTGTATAATATTGATATAATTTAATAATTTGACTTTTTTGTAATTAAAATTAGATATATCAATTAATTATTTAAATTATTTTATTAAATTATAATATTATTATTATTATTTATTCTTTATATAATAAGTAATTTAATCAATTTATAACTTTTAATTAATTGAATATTTATTATTGTAATTTGATACATGAACTTACTTTTTATTATAGAAATTTACAATTTATAAAATTAGATCTGTATCACATATAATAGAGTTGAATTTTTTTTGACGAGATTGGAAAAGTTTATGAGAGCTTGACATTCTTGATTATTGAAAGAAAAATAATTTTGATATCTCATTCTTCATTAATAGCAAAAGATATACTGATATTTTAGTTGTTGAAGTTATTTTGAAATAAACATCTAGTCTAGGTGTTAGAGTTATCAAGAAATAGAACAATTGTCTTGCATCTTGTAATGTAGAAATATTTAAGAATCGAAAACTTCATTTATTTGATTTCAATAATTAAAAATTATATTTTATTTAGATATATTCTATTTGGATGGTGTATTGTTTAATTTAATTATTTAAATTTTTTTAATCTTTATATTTTGATTTACGAGATCATATTTTTATTTTCAAGTATATTTAATATTTTATTTGTTTGAAAACACAAAGAAAAAGAAGATTCAAAGTTAATTTTGTTAATAATGTTATTAGTATTACACAAAACATTATGTTCAATCATATGCTAAAATTATAATATTATTTTTATATTTTAAAATTAAATTTCAAATGTGGAATAAGTATAATAATATATTGTACATGATTATGAATGACTTTTTGGTTCATATTGAATATGTTTCAAATAAATTTTATTTCATAATCTAACTTAAAAGTTCAAGATTAATTATTTTTATTGATAATACATTATTAATAATTGTATAATAATTATAAATACATTTTCATAAATTAAATATTTTTATTTAGAAAAAAATTTTGATCATTTATTTATTAATTTATATTTATATTTTAAATAAAATAATATAAGTATAGCTCACGTTTTTTTCGCTTATAAATTTTGATCAAATTGATCTTGAGTTTAGGTCTTAAAGGATCGAGCCTTTACAGGTTTCAGAACATGTCAATTTTGAGTTTTTTTGAGTTCAAATTTTTTTGAATTCAGATTTTTTGGGGTTTGACTTTTGTAGATTCAATTTTTTTTGGATTCAAACTTTTGACTTTTAAACTAACTCGGATCAAATTGAATTCGATCTCGGATAGAATTGGGCAGGCTTTCTAGTTTAAGCTTATTTTGCCAACATTGAGCTTAGAAAGTCTCAACCAAAAATAATTATTACACTTGATCATGTTTGATTGGAATAATTATAAGTAATAATTTTTATAAAAATAATCAAAAGATAAGTAATGATTGACATACAGTATGAGAAATTGATGCTTGAGGAGACATGTAGTGAGATTGAATTCAGAGCTAGTAAAAGCTTAGCGCTTTTAAGTTAATAAAAATCCAATTAGAAATAGATTCAAGCTTGAACTCAAATTAATTAAGCTCATTTTCATGATAAAAAATGAGTTCAATTCTCATGTTCAACTTCGAATTCAATTATTTGTGTTAGAGTTCAAGTTTCTTATAACTTGCATCTTGATAGTGTGTTATTATTTTTTTAAGGGTAGAATTAGTCATTCAACGGCCTTTTTCCCTATGAATAAAAGTTTTTCATCTTTGTTTTTTTTGTTTTATTTGGTGGAAGATAAAGGCAAAATTATTAAAATATTAATAATTTTTTATTTCCTAAAATATGTTTTTTATGAAACATTTTCCAAAATATTTTTTTTGGGATTTAGGTTGAAAATCATCGTTTGAAAAGATAATTTTCCACCATTCTTGTTGAGGAATTGCCACTTCAAGAGTTCAAGTGGTGGTTCCCGATGGTGTAGGGAAGGTATTCGCCTATAAGGTGGGCAGCTTCCTACCCTAGTATAAAAGAAATAAAAGGTAAGGCCTCTAGGCTTTTTTATTAAAATAATATAAAAATTTTTTATTTACGTAAAAAAAATTATTTTCAGATTATTTACCGAAATAGGTCAATTTTGCAAATTAGTTAAGAAATCGCCATTTTAAATGATGATCTCTCCATTGTAAAAATTTAGTTGAAAAATCACCAAATCAGATGGCAATTTCTCAACTTGTTATAAGAAATTGACAAATGAAATGGGGATTTCTCATCAATTGCAAATGTGGCCACCAGAATTTGAAAATCAATTTGGAAATCGCCATATCACATGGCAATTTCCCAACTAAGTTATTTTTTTGTTTTTTTTTGGTTAAATTACAAGGGTCACTTACCCGTAACCCTTATAATTTAGGCATTGGCAGCCTTTACAGAGGGATATGAGGGATAAATGGAGCTCTCTATAAAAGGAGCTCCCTCCTTTGATAGAGAGCTTATAAAACAAAAAAAAAATTCTATGAAAAGAATATAATCAAGTTAAGGTGTTACTGAAAGTTAAGTAATTGAGTTAAAGCTTTTTGACAGGTATGATTCAATTTTATTCATAAAAGTAATTTTTGATATGATTATATAACTTTTTTTTTGTAATTATGTTTTATTTTCATTTGTAAAAGTTCATTAATGTTGACTATAATTAATTATACGCAATATTTATTTTAATTATTATATATGATTTTTTAGACAATTCATCTTAAAATCATACAATTTAGTTTGGTTGTATTAGTATTTTTGGTTAAAATATTAGGGTGTTGTCAATTTTTATTATTAAATATAAATTATTTAGTAATGGTTAAAGTGATTTTTGTTGTAATTAAGTTAATTTTGTTCACTTGATGATTGTAAGGAAGGAGTTGAATTTAACTTTGAAGCATTTAAATATTTCAAAGGTATGCGATTTTTTTTTTCAGAAATTTAGTTTCATTTTTGTTTTAAGGCTAAGTAATGATGAATTTAAATGAACTTTTTTGTTGTAGGAAAAATTGTGATCAATTCAATGGCGTCATCATCATCGTCGTTATTAAGATTACAAGAGTATCATATATCATCAAGGGTATTATCCGAGGTATTAAATTATAAATTTTGTTAATGATATATTTAAAACAGTATAAATTAGTAAATTTTACAAATAATGAATTATCGTTATGGTGTCATAATTTTACAAATAATGGTGTCATCATCATTATCACATCGTTATTGAGATTACAAGAGTATCATATATCATCAAGGGTATTATCTGAGGTACTAAATTATAAATTTTGTTAATGATATATTTAAAACAGTATAAATTATAAATTTTTACAAATAATGAATTAATGACTTTTTAAACAGGATACTCGGTTGGAAACACAATCATGAAAGCATCTTTTGAACCATCGAATCTATTAATTGAAGACTATTTAAGAAGAGTCAGATTTTACGATGCAGCCTTAGTTAACCGCTGTCAATATGAGGTAGGACTAATACGTGCATTGGTTGAACGATGGAGGCCTGAGATGCATACATTTCATTTTCCATGCGGTGAATGCACAATCACACTAAAAGATGTTGCATTTTAACTAGGTCTACCAATCGATAGGAAAAAGGTAGTAGCGGGAATTTTGTTACATTGGGAGGCTTTATTCGAAGAATTGTTAGGCATGATCCCTCCCGAAAACTTCATTCAGGGCTTAACTATTAAAATAACTGGGTTGATAAAAATGTTTCGTTATATCCCTGAACATGCAACTGAACGACAATTGGAATTCGTTACTTAAGCATATATTTTACTTATCATTGGTGGAATGTTAATGCCTGATAAATCTGAAAATTAGGTACATTTGATGTATCTTCCACTTTTGGCAAATTTGAATAAAGTAAGGAAGTACAGTTAAGGTTTCGCATGTTTAGGGTTCTTCTATAGGGAACTCTGTCATGCAACAATTGGGGTGACACATGACATAGGTGGTTGTTTAATGTTGCTGCAGTCATAGGCATGGTACCGGCTTCCATTTCTGGCACTGATAGTTAGAGAAAATTATGTATATCCTCTTATGTTAACGTAATAAATATAAGTATTATATTTATTCTTGGAGAACTTACATTTGCACGTAGGTTATTCATATTTGATACGTGTTTGAATAGATGATGCAGTTCGAAATAGTTTGGTCATACAACTATGGACATTGAAAGCATTAGAGTATGACTGGATCGCATGGGATATAATACGGTAAATTTTGTAATAGTTTACCTTAAGTACATGCATTTTTAAGCTAACTTATTGCATATGATCAGTATTAATTTTTGTCTATTTTTTCACAGTTTCTATGGAGGCCATATATTGCAGCTGAAATTGTGGAATACCTCACATTAAAAGCCTTCCAAAATAGCCACATCTGGAGAGCAAACACAGCATTAATATGTTTTCAGATTGTGGAATGGCACCAGCTGGATAGGGTCTTTCACAAATTTGGGATGCAACAAGCAATCCCTTAACCACTTGTGAACCTTGACGAACTTCACAAAGTTGATATGTGCGATAATCATGCAAAAAACTGGGTTGAAAGGCATTCAAACTGGATTCGATTTTGGAGAAAATGTTCTAGATGAATTGTTCAAGGTCTTGAAATTGTGTACAACAATTTCTCACCATCAGATGAATACATCAGATGGTTTTATACTCAAGGTCGACCATTTAGTTTCCCATTATCGGGACTTTTGGATGTGAGGAGTAGTTCATGTTATCAATAAACTTCAAATTCAGACCCTCCTATAGAGCTTCACAAGCATACTCGATGGCATGGAATTAGTCAGAGGATGAATCAACCTATTTCAGCAGAGGTTGATGATACCAATGCACCTA
>JBBYHM010368962.1:0-18554 GCA_038381775.1 Adansonia rubrostipa | reverse complement strand
TTACGAGAAATGCCTTAGTGTAAGAAAATTGACATATATGAAAAAAATTCAAAACCCATGAAATAAATTAAAATTTTTAAAACTATTTTAATGGAAGTTAAATGACAATATTAGATGAATTTTAAAAATTTTAAGCCAAAGAAAATTCCCCCGAAAACATCTATGGAATAGAAAACTCGATTTTTTGGAAACGGGGAAATTTCAAGGAAAAAAATCAAAAGTAATGAAAATGAATGAATTTTTGAGAACTAAATTAAGGTGAATCAAATAATAATATTTGATGAATTTTAAAAATTATAAACCAAAAAAAAAAATCACCCTAAAAACATTTACAGAGTAGAAAACTCTGTATTTTGGAAACAGGGAAATTCAAGGAAAAAAATTCAAAACTCATGAAAATGAATGAATTTTTGAAAACGGAGTTAATGTGGATCAAACAATAGTATTTTATGAATTTTAAAAATTACAAACCAAGAAAAATCACCCCAAAAACATTTACGGAGTAAAAACTCTGTATTTCAAAAATAGGGAAATTTCAAGAAAAATTTCAAAACTCATGAAAATAAACGATATTTTGAAAACTGAATTAAGGTGAATCAAATAGTAATATTTAATGAATTTTAAAAATTATAGACCAAGAAAAATCACCCTGAAACATTTATGGAATATAAAACTCCGTATTTTGGAAACATGAGAATTTCAAGAAAAAAATTCAAACCTCATGAAAATAAATGAATTTTCCAAAACTAATTTAATGTGAATCAAACAATAATATTGGATGAATTTTGATGTTTGAAACTCGAGAGGATTCCACCAAAAATTTTACGTGTAAAGAAAAACTCGTATTTCAATATCAGAAAAAATTATGAAATTTTATTGACAATGAAGTAAAACAAATTCAAGACCATAGATAATTCAAAACATTAATTTCTAAAGTGAAGAGAATAAACTTGTAAAATTTTAAAAATAGATCAACAAGAACCAAAAATAAAATTCATGAGCACGATACTCGTAAGACTACAAAATTCAAAATTAATTTATAAAATTTACAGTTTGACACTTAATGGTAGAAAATGGCAATACATAATTTTTCTTAAATATTTTTTTATTTTTTTGGGTGATAATTGGCATAAAACCACATCGATGTTGGTAAAAATATCCAGCCACCAATTTTCTAAGTTTTTGAGAAAAATCTCAGAAAATTCCTAAAAATAGAAAAATTGACTGTGAAATCATTGGCAGAGGTTATTTCCAAAATTTGTCAAGAACTTGTTTTAAAAACAAAAACTTTTCCTTTACGGATTCATCTTTTTTACCTGAAAAAATGAAAATTTTCTATCAGGTGCATATACAGTTATTTGCATATGGTTTATTAAAATTACTAACATGTGTAACCCCTTTGGTGGAAGTTGACCTCCATCAGAGTGGCCACTATGTTTTTATTCTCGGATATTTGAGACTTTCGATGATAGATAGGCCTGACGAATTTAGGTGTTCACAGCTGCCCCTCTTTGTTTGTTACTGAGAATCAGGAATAGGATAAAGACCTAATAGACACAATTTCGTCTGGGACACAAAGTACAAGAAAAACGAGATATGAACATATATATTAGAGTTTACTGATTAGAAGGGGAACTTTCAACCTAAAGTGAAGTTAATATTAAAAATGAGTTGCGAAAAACGTACAAACCAATCGGTAAGACAAAATGACTGAGACCAAGCAGTCGGGTCAACAAATGAAATGAGTTACTCGAGACAAGGCCGACAGTTAGACAAAATATACAAAGGTAATACCTAAGGTTAAATGTAACAAGTTCAACTAGGGCTAAACCATTATGTCAAACGAGATACAGAAGGGATTTTGACCAGGGTGAAACCATCATGTCAGATGACAATGAAAGAAAGTTTGACCAGAGCTAAACCATCACGTCAAATGAAAAGCAAATACAGTTTGGCCAGGGCTAAACCACCATGTCAAATTACAGTGAAAGGAAGTTTAACTAGGGCTAAACCATCATGTCAAATAAAAGTGAAAGGAAGTTTGACTAAGGCTAAACCATCACGTCAAATGGAGGTAAAAATAGAGCTTGACCGGGGCTAAACCATCGCGTCAAATGAAAATGAAAGAAAGTTTGACCAGGGCTACACCATCACGTCATACAAAAGTGAAAAAAAGTTTGACCAGGGCTAAACCATCGCGTCAAACAAAAGTTAAAAGAAAGTTTGACTAGGGCTAAACCATCACATTAAATGAAAGTGAAAGAAAAGTTTGATCTCATGGTCTAAAGTTTGACCAAGTAAAAAGTAGTAAGACTTGACCGAGTACAGCCAAGTAACTAAGAATTTGATCGAGCATTACCGATTAGAGAAAACCTTGATAAGGTTGAAGTAATCTAATATTTGAGATCTTTAAGGAAAGATTGACTTACCTTTTGATTTTGAAGCAGTATCCATTCTGATAGTTTCTTCCTGCTTCCTTGTTTTAAACTTGTGAATTACACAATTATGAATGTGGATGCATGATGAATGCGCATGGATTTTCATGATTGGATTTGTTCCTTATTTTTCTAGTTTTCATTCATTTTTTTTAAATTATGATTTAAACCACATTAAAAGCTTAAAAACATCTTCAGAAAACATAGAGAATCTCTCGACAGTAAAGGGCCAGTCTTGAATTCGATGTTATCTTTACAGAAACAATTATTCTTGCTCTCTAAGGAATTCAAATTATGATGCACCAGCATCATTTAGTAACTGAAAGAGAATGGTATGATTAGGAATTTGTGGGGCATGCCACTTATGGTCATGTGATGCATCAATGCCATCTAGTGGTTGAGGAAAAGGGATATGATTAGAAATATAGGGGATGTCCCTACCTCGAGAGAAAACAAGACTTTGTGATGCATAATATCATCTAGTGGCTGAGGAAAAGAGATATGATTGGAAATATAGGCAATGTCCTGGCCCTGACAGAAAACAGGACTTTGTGATGCATCAATACCATCTAGTGGTTGAGAAAAAGGGATATGATTAAAAATCCGTGGTGTATCCCTGCCCCGAGCCATCTGTGGTTTTCTGAATGCAACAAGGACTTGACATTTCCATCAACTCCCATGCCAGGCAGAACAAAAAAATGAATATCTTTTAAAAGGTTAAGTTTCCTCCATCGTCAGAATTCTATCTAAGACCATTGGCTATCCACCCTTAACGCTTCCTAGAATTTTCGAAGGAATTAAGATGTGAACCAAGATTTTCATAATGTTTTGACCTCATTCCAAAGTAACTCAAAGAAATTAGTATGTTATCTATTTTAATCCATCTTTATTTCTCTAAGTCATTAATTATCATTTAGCAAAAACGTTAGCCCGATTGAAAAGATAGTCTAACAGAGGTTGCATTTTAAAGAAAGAAAGTAGAATATTGGCTTTTTACAAAAATAAAGGTAAAAGAAAAGATTCATAAAGATAATGGTAAGTGTCGAAGAAAAACTCTGGACAACTAAATTCAACGCTTCAAAGATTTTTTTTGAATGGAATATCTGCTTTTACGTAGATCCATCTTTTTAAGGATGTGTTTAATCATACCATGCCTATGATTTGATCATTTCTTTCTTTTACTTGAGTCACCCTTTTGGGTTTTCAACTCGAAGCCTCCCCTTATATTGTTTTTAATCGAATGCCCTATTGGGGTTTCATCCGATTTTTATTTTTTTTGTTTGTTTTTTTTTAAGCATAGTATTTTTTTACATTGTTTGCATTGACAGGGTTTGGTAAGACATCTCGATCCATTTCAGAAAGGATTAATGCACCTCCTGAGAATGCCTTGTGAACCATATAGGGCCCTTCCTAATTGGGTGCCCATTTGCCTTCTGGATTTTTTTTTATCAGGAGGATTTTCTTCAACACCAATTCTCTTTCTTGAAATTATCTTGGACGAATCTTCTTATTATGGGCCTTCATCATCCTTTTTGGTACATTTGCCCATGCTGGATCGCTTTCAACCTTTTTTCTTAAATAAAGTTCAATTGTTCATAGCGATCTCGTGCCCATTCAGTTTCTTCCAATTTGGTCTCCATTAATATTCGAAGTGATGGGATCTCAACTTTAATTGGTAATACTGCCTCCGTGCCATACACTAATAAGTAAGGTGTTGCCCCAGTCGAAGTTTGTACCAAGGTTCGATATGCAAGGAGAGTGAACAAAAGCTTCTCGTGCCAATCTTTATAAGTTTTCACCATTTTTCCCAAAATCTTCTTAATATTTTTGTTGGCAACTTCTATGGCCCCATTCATCTTCGAACGATATGTGACCGAATTATGATGAGAGATTTTGAGCTGGGTGCAAACCTCCGTCATTAATTTATTATTCAAGTTGGAGGCATTATCCTCTATAATTCTTTCATAGACCCCGAATCTACGAATGATATTAGCCTTTAGAAATCTAATCACTACTAATCTTGTGACATTTGCAAAAGCAGCGGCTTCCACCTATTTAGTAAAATAATCAATGGCCACCAAGATAAAACGATGCCAGTTCGATGTTGTAGCAGTAATGGGTCCGCTGACATCTATTCCCCATATAGAAAAAGGCCATGGCACGGTCATGACATGTGACAGTGAGGGTGGGACATGAATCTTGTCAGCATAGATTTGACACTTATGGTACTTTCGGGCATACTTGATACAATCACTCTTTATAGTTATCCAAAAGTAGCCCAATCTCATGATTTGTTTTGCGATCTTGTGTCTGATGGCATGAATCCCACAAACCTCTTCATGTACTTCTTCTATTATTTTTTTTGCTTTTGAAGCATTAACACACCTTAACAATGTTTGCTCAAAATTTTTCTTATACAAAATCTCTCCATCCAAGACAAAATTTAGTGCCAGCCTTCTTAAGGTTCTCTTATTAGTTTTTGAGGCATTTGAAGGATATACTGGATCCTTTAAATATTTTTTGATATCGTGATACAATGAAAGGTCATCTACCTTAATCTCAATGTTGTGGGAGTATACAGGGAATTCATAAATACTCATCTTAATGGGTTTCACCTCCTGCCCCTTGTTTACTTTGAACATCGAAGCCAAAGTGGCTAGAGCATCTGCCATTTGATTGTCATCATGGAACAGATGAATGAAGTCTACTTCTTCGAATTCTTTTACTAATTCTAGAATTAATTTTTTATATTGCTGCAACCTTGGGTCTCGCGTTTCGCATTTTCCACGCAGTTGGTAAATTACCAAGGGTGAATCTCCATAGACTTTCAATACTTAGGCCTTCTTTTCTAATGTTGCTCGTAGCCCCATAATACATGCCTTATATTCTGCCACATTGTTGGTGCAATAAAAAATTATCCGAGCTGTAAAAGGGTAATAAGGCTTTTTTGGAGATATTAAAATTGCATCGATTCCATGCCCCAATGCATTTGATGCTCCATCAAAATACATTTTCCATTTAGATCATTTTGATGACTCTTCTTCTTTTTCAACCATAATATTCATCAATTCCTCATCAGGGAATTCGAAATCCAATGGCTGATAATCGTCAAGCACTCGACTTGCTAAGAATTCAGCAATGGCACTTCTTTTGATCGCCTTTTGGCTTACATAAATGATATCATATTCGGATAGTAGAACTTGCCACCTAGCTATCCTTCTTGATAAAGCTGGCACTTCGAATAGATATTTGATTAGGTTTATTTTGGTGATCAGTCATGTAACATGATACAACATGTACTGTCAGAGTTTTTTCGCTATCCAGACCAGAGCACAACATATCTTCTCCATATGGGAATAATTTACTTTGTAATCCAAAAATTTTTTACTGTGCTAGTAGATTGCTTGCTCTTTCTTTCTAGTCTCATCATGCTGCCCCAACACACAGCCCACGGATCTTTCGAACACTGACAAATATAGGATCAAAGGTCGTCCCAGAGCAGGCGCTACCAATATCAATAGATTAGAGAGATATTGCTTAATTTTTTCGAAAGCATTTTGGCACTCACTATCCTACTCACTAGGATTTTGTTTTCGTAAAAGCCAAAAAATTGGATCACACTTATCCATGAGTTGAGATATGAATCTAGCAATGTAATTCAATCTCCCTAAAAAACTTTTTATTTTTTTTGGTGTGCTTGGGGATGGCAACTCCTGTATAGCTTTAATCTTATCTGGATCAACCTCAATTCCTCTTTCGCTTACGATAAAACCTAATAATTTTCTAGACCTAGCTCTGAATATACATTTTGCAAGGTTTAGCTTTAATCAATATTTTCTCAGCCTTTCAAACAACTTTCGCAAGTCCGCTACATGACTTTCTTCTTAAAGGGGCTTGGCAATCATGACATCAACGTACACTTCAATTTCCTTATGCATCACGTCATGGAATAGGGTAACCATTGCTCTTTGGTAAGTTGCTCTCGCATTCTTTAACCCAAATGGCATTACTTTGTAACAAAATGTTCCCCACATTATGACAAACGTGGTCTTCTCTTTATCATTCGGAGCCATTTTAATTTGATTATACCTTGAAAATCCATCCATGAAGGAAAATAAATAGTTTTTCACAATATTATCAACCAGAGTATCTATATGAGGGAGGAAGAAGTTGTCTTTTGGGTTTTCTCAATTGAGGCCTTGGTAATCTACACACATTCTAACTCTTAAGTCTTTCTTGGGAACCAGGACAATGTTTGCAACCCACTCTAGATATTTTGCAACCTTTAGAAATCCAGATTCAAATTGCTGTTTAACCTCTTCTTCTATCTTCAACAGCATCTCTAGTTTCATTCTTTTTAGCTTTTATTAAACTGGTTTGCATTCTGGCTTTAAAGATAATTTATGAACCATAATCTTCGCATCTAATCCTAGCATGTCTTGATAAAACCATACAAAGATGTCTCAAAATTCATGCAGCAAGCTTATCAGATCTTCTTGGGTATAAGCCTTTATGGCGGTTCCTATTCTAATCTTCTTTTTATCATTTTCATCATTCCTTAAATTAATAATCTTAATGGGTTCTTCATGGGGTATCATGTGCTCATCTTCTCGTTCAATTATTTTTAACAAATCAAGAGGCAAGATATGATCATCGACATCTTCTTCAAGATTGACCTTGTTTGAGCAAATAGCCTGTTCAAAATTAACCTCTGAATCCTGATCAGATTTATCTATTTCTCTATAAAGACAAAAGCAAAAAAGAAATGGGCAAGAGATTATGGGATATAAATGAGGTATGAATGCAAAGAAACGAAAAATGGATACTGAGATAAGAAATCATAAAAGAAATGGATGTAAGATAGGAAAAGAGCCAAGAAAGATTATATAAGGAAAGATTAAGTGCATTCCATTTCTACTGATGATAAATTAACATTTTGAATTTTTATAAAAAGATCTATAAATAACAGAGTTCATTTCTTAGTTATTACTTTGAGATTGGCCTAGACACTATACTTCTCTCAGCACGTGTCCAATTCCTTAAAACATATTTAGGGGGCATAGGCAAATCCTATGATCTTTAGTGAACTCTTCATCATCTCTTTCAATGGCAACCACATGATGCTCCTCAAAGGCTTTATTGATCACCAGAACAACGTTCTTGGTTACTTTATCTTCATTTTCTGGACTGACTCTTACATAGCAGAAAATTTCCTCCAATGAGGGGTAGAGAGTTGATTTTTGGCCTAACTGTTGGCCAACACCTAGGGATGGCTACTTTCCTCTCATTCTTTTTTTGAACTTCTTCTTCTGAACTCTTTTTAGCTTGAAGCCTAATCCATATTTGTCTTTCTTACCATTGACATTAATGGCCTGGCTAATTCCTTGCAAACATCTCTTAAGTCTACTTCCAGCTCGAGCTCCTTTCTCGACTGTAAGCTTGAGACCCATGCAGGTGCTGTTTGAAAGTATAGGTTTCAGGATTACAGACCCTTTCGCAACAAAAGTGGCATTGATGATTTTAAAGGATCTAAAAGAGCATCCTTTAGTTTTAGTATTTACTTCAACGTAAGGGGCTTTAGTAGAAGTCATAGCCATAATGTCTTCTTCCTCGGATAGGCTAATCAACTTTTCATCAACTATGAATTTAACTTTTTGGTGCAAAGATGATGGGACGGCCTGACAGAATGAATGCTTGGTTGTCCCAACAAATAGTTGTATGTTGGGACAATACCCATTACATGAAATTCAATCTCAAATGGGCAAGGGCTAATATCTAAAGTGATCAAGATAGTTCCCTTGATTTCTTTCTTATTCTCGTCGAATGCCTTAACAATTGTATGGTTGTGTTTGATCTGACTGACATCAACTAGTAAGCGAGACGACGTGATTAATGGCATTACATTCAAGGCTGATCCATTATCAATGAGGACTTTGGTCAAAATGGTCCCTTTACAGTGAGTTATGATATGGAGAGCTTTTGTTAAAGTGTTACCCCTTGGTGGGATCTCATCGCCACTAAATGAAATGAAATTGTCAGCAACAATGTTATTTACTAGGTGATCCAGCTTATTTATGGAAATGTCTTGAGGAACGTAAGCCTAGTTAAGCACTTTCAACAAAGTATTTCAATGCGCTTCTGAGTTGAGCAGCAGGGTTAACATAGAAATCTTTGATGGTTGCTGGTTTAACTATTTTACTGTACTATACTTACTCTGTTTAATGAACTTAAGAAATTCAATAGCCTCTTTTCCCTTGACCGATTCGTATAGTTCCTACTAGGTTATCATCGGTAACTATTGCTGTTCTAGATACCTATCTTTTTGACTTGGTTTTTGTACTGGTTTCATTGGTTTCTAGGCCGTAAATAGGACCACTCCTTGTCACATGGCTTACCCCAATTATGTCGATAGCTGCTAGTAGGCTTGTGACAACCTCTGGAGTTGTTATTCCACCATCATACTTTTATGGTACTTGTTTGTTATTTTGATACGGGAATGGAGTTGGTGCTTTGATAATGAGTTTAAGAGTAACTTCAATCTTAGGCGGTGTGATCTTTGGTTGATTATGATGAATGATAAGAGGGCGACTAACACCATAGCGTAGCTGTGATGATCCTTCACCAGCCATGTTGATTGATTTTTGTTTATCTATTCCAACTTCTTCAAAAAACCCAATTTCACCATTGTCCATCATTCTTTGGATTATGCCAAAAAATTCTATGCAATTTTGCAAAGTGTGCCCTGACATTTTGTGAAATTTGTAAAAGTTAGTACAAGGATTAGATTGACCTTTGCTACTTCCATGATCTCGACTAAAGATCCCTTATTTAGTCAAAATTGTCTATACTTTTTCCATAGAAGTCCTAACTTGTTGGACTTTTGATTTCCTCCGATCTTTTTCTTTAGTAATCAAAACATTAATCTTGGGTTCGGTATGATCTGATAAGGGATTTGCTGCCACATTAGGTGCTGAGCCATTATCAATTTGAAAGGCACCTCTCTTAAGAAGACTCTGAATCTTTTGCTTAAAGGGTGTACAGTTTTCGATCGAGTGACTTGCTATTGCATGATACTTACAGTGCAAATTTGGGTCATACCAACTGGGGTAATTTCCTTCATATGGTTTGGAAAAGATTGGAGCCACTAACCGTGCCTCAAAAAGCTTATCAAACATTTCCTTATAAGAGTAAGAAAGGGGTTCATAATGAGATCTAGGTTGGTTGGCTCTTTGGGTTGGTGAATTAACATTGGGTCTTGGTTGATTTTATGGAGGAAGGTTCAAAGCGGTGGTCTGAGGTGATGTTAAAGGAGGAGCTCTGTGTATGTTAAAAGAGTAGGAATTCTAGGTTTGCTGTCTTTGGTTTTAGTAATACGAATGAAGTCCTTGATGGTACAATTGACTAGTATAGTTAACAGATGAAGCTTTTTCTTTCTTCTTTCCCATCCTTGGCTTTTTTCCAGTAGAAGACTCCCCAGTCATGATTTTACTAGCCTTAATAGCTATTTTAATTATTTCTCCGAAATAACAAGATCAATAAAATTTTTAGTTGCATTCCCCACTAATTTGTCATAATAGGTGGGATACAAAGTGCTCACAAATAGCATCATGGTTTCTTTCTCAATCAGGGGAGGCTGAGCTTGAGAAGCCATGTCTCTCCATTTTTTTGCATATTACTTAAAAGATTCAGTAGACTTTTTCTCTATATTCTGAAGAGTTAGTCTATCAAGCACCAATTCAGCCATATGTTTATATTGTTGAAGAAATGCATTAGCTAAATTAGTCCAGCATTGAATATTAGTGCGGTTCAGATCATTATACCATCTCAGTGTAGATTCAGACAAACTTTCTTGAAAACAATGAATTAAAAGCTTGTCGTTTTGGGAGTAATCAGCCATTTTCTTAATGACCGTTTTAATGTGTGCTTGAGGGGAAGTAGTGCCTTTATACTATTCAAACTCGGGCATTTTAAATTTCATGGGAGGAATAAGTCTAGTACTAGACTGAGGTTCTCGACATCTACACTACTATATAATTTGGCCCCTTCAATGGCCTTTAGCCTTCTTTTAAGAAGCTATAGTTTCCCTTTTTCTATCTCTGCTTCAGCTTGCTCTTTACCCTTCTATTTATGCTTTTCCTCTTCATCGATGCCAGGGCCTGCTAATTCTTCTTAGGTGACTGTAGTTCTTGTACCTACCCCTTATGGAAGGTCATCAGGATTAATGATGATGATTGGTGGGTTGGTAGTTAGGACATTTTGTTGCAGATTTTGGATATTGGTTGGTTATGCATTCTGAGTGTTAGCTGTTTGTTCCTTAATTGGTACCTCTCGAATCCCTCGGTAAGGGTATCAGTATTTATCTTTAGCTGTTGATGAACTGGTTCCCTCGCCAATAACAATTCCATCATCATCGTGATCTGAGCTTGTAGCTTTTTTTGCCTTTTAAGCATGGCCTTTCAAGCTTGTCGATAACTTTCTTCTAATCTCTCTAATCTTGCCAAGTGATCTTCAGCCATTCTTCTTGTTTTAAGTTTAGTATGGTATTGATGAGTGGATAGTAGTTGAGTTGGTCTTTCTGAGTTTGCAATGTTAACCTTAACAATTCCATATTTTTTGAGTTAAGTAATTATCACTTATGAACTAATAAAACTAATAATCATGTATGTATGTACGTATGTTTATGTATGGGCATATATATGTATGGTATGAGTATATGAATGCATTTGTAGGGATGCTTGCTTTAACTAAAGATTCCAAACTAAAAAATTGTCATTAACTTTGTGACAAATTACATGTTCACATCATTGATCATGTACAGATTATATCCAAGGAAATTCTTAATTTGATCATATTGTTTCTGAGCTTCATCCAAAAATTAAAGTACAATGTCTCTATATCATCCTACGGGGTTAATTTGCATCTGTAAGTCTCTAATCCTCTCACCATTTTCCTTGCTTGGATGCTAAGTGGATGTGTTCCATAAGATGATCTATGTACATTTGTCCGCTAAAAGAATTAGTTGCCCATCATTTGCCATCATCTTTAGCCCATCATAGTCTATTATTCCAATATGCATCTAGATCATGGTAAGCTTATGCCAAGGCACGAATATCATCTCCCCTGCATTGTAATTACAATCCCATCTCTATAATAGTCATAGTGAGACCTTGGCTTTCCTCAAGCAATTGAGATACCCTTCCATGCTCTCAATCCAAGGCAGCTCATAGTCGTTTATTCTTTTCCATAGACCTTCTTAATTGGAGACATTTACTAGCATGCTCTCTTCTTTCTTTTTCAAAAATAGTTTGCCTGGCCTTTCTTTCTAAAGCTTTAGCCTTCCATGCTCTTAACTTGTCACGAAGTTTGCACATTTCTTCTTTCATCCCCTTAGCAGTGTTGTTGGAACTCCCGAATATCCCAGAAAGTTTCATTTTTTTGTTTTGTTTGACCCAATCATTCTTCATTAAGTTGTACTTTTCTTCCATTTTTTTCGACTTTTTATGCTTTTGCTTCCATCTTTATTCGTAAGTAGGTAACTTCTTCTTGGAGCTGATGATTCTCGTCACTTATTCTTTTTTGCTTTCTTGCAGCTTCCTCCTTAATCAAATTGGTCTTGGATGGCATGATAGGTTCTGGCTGAATAGGTACTCGAGGAATGGTTCCATCCAAGCCAGGAATAATTGTGTCACAACCTCGAACTCTCCTCCAAGCATCATATTCCTGGAGTAGTCTTATCCGTGTATGCACTTAATCTTGACTCATACCTTTCTCTCCATTGTAAAGTGGCCATTTGAAGTGACCTTTTATAATCCTCACCCTGGTATTCCAAGTCAACAGCAGCCAAATTTGAAATCATAGGGATGAATTGCTGTGAACCATGTTGCCTTCGAACCAATAATGGTGCATAAGCCATGGTGCCACATATTCCGAGTAAAGGCACATATAGCAAATTACCACAGCGATACACAAAGCATTTTGGTGAAAACCATGGTGCATTCCATGTTATACCAGAAAAAGCTAGGTTCTTTAGTGTCACCACCCATTGTTTCTTAGTTCCAGACATGGGCCATTCTTTTTTAATGAATTCCTAAAGAAGAACAAAGTGTGGAAAGTAGGGTTTGACTTTATCTACCCCTTCGTCCCAGAAATGACTTTGAGCCCAGGTGTACAATAACAAAGCACTTCCAAAAAATCTCTCTTGGCCATCTTTTTGGCATGCATTGAGTGCTCTAATTATTTTAGCTAAAATTGCTGGAGCCAAGTGCATGTTTCTTTTCAATCGATCAAATAAATCCACTACTGTCGCTTTAACATGTCCCAACAGTGTCAGGAAGAAAACCATCCCATATATAGCAAGAGCAAATGCATCCAGAGCCTTTTCATTATCGGATTGCTCTTGGATATATTTTCATAGATACTATAATGAAATGACACTAGTATTCCCTTTCTGCTCTATGTAATGGTGGTCGGCTTTGAAATCACGATCTAAAACTTGACTCAATCTTTTACGAAAGCTGGTTGGATTACGCTCTTTGCAATAGATGGGTCTCATCTCCAATGGCCCAAGCCTGGGAAAAACCGATATCTCTTCCACAGTCAGGGTCAAATCATGCTGATTCAATGAAAAACATCAAAATGATGGATCCCAAAACTCGATCATAGCCCTAACTAACTGTTTATCCATGTGTGTTTTGAGCAAAAGGGTAATCTGTCTATACTTTTCTATAAACTAGGTTTGCTTTGCACTTCCCCATTGATCCTATATTTTAGCTAACTCTCTCAAATTATTTTAGCGAAGGTCTAAATGTATGATCTTTCGCAACTCTGATACAAAACCTTTCACTACACAATCCCCATCCCTTTTCTGATTGAATTCAGACTCAGAACGGACCTCTTTAAATTCCTTGGAAATAATCACTACATGTACCGGTTCTGCCATAAAATTAAATCAAAATTGATCTGAGTTGGAATTCCTTTTAAAGCAAGCGTTCTTGTATCCATATGAGAGATGAAATATGCACCAAAAAGAAAAAACGAGTTAGTATCTTTAGGAAATATTAAATTCAAGCAAAACTTCAAAATAATGAAAATCATAAATTATTCAAGCAAGGTAAACAGTAATCACAAATCATTGAAACAAGATATTAAGAGTAAAAATAAAAAAGGAAAAGATAACTTTGTCCCTTCATGTGTCCCTAATTTTGGTGACATCTAAAATCGAGCATGGCTTTGACTAAGAGGTTAATATGGTTTACTATATGTGGTTTATGTCAGACCTTAATTAGGTTCTCGAATTCCTCGAGCCCTAAACAGACTAGCAAGGTGCCTTATCCTTATCCATCACGGATCTATGTCAGAATAGGTTGGATTTGAGTGGGCGTGTCTTCCATGTTCGTAACGAGGCTAATACCTCGGGCAGATGTAGGAATCTACACCCGGTAGGCTTTTCGCTGGCCCAAACAGAGGCTAACACCTCAGAAGGCAGAGCTACTTCACCCCCTCCTAAAATATTGGATACTTATGCCCCCTCCATATCTGATAGAGGAGAAACTACTACACAATGTGCATAGTGTGTGTGAAGGGACAAATTTACCTTTTTATGACAAAACATTAAAAATAAAACCTACTATCCTAATCCCTCCCAAAAGAAAAACACAAAAGCAAACACAAAAAGATTAGTGCAAAATAAATATTGATATAATGAAAAGGGATTTTTTTTAAAAGGAATTTAAAATTAGATAACAATTAAAACCGAATTAGTTAAAATTTAGTTAACACATAATTAATTTTAGGCCTGACTCTCTAGATGTCCCCAGCGGAGTTGCCAAGCTTTCACAATGTGGTCCAGATACAAATCCTAACCAAGCCCGACTTAAATGGCCTTCACTCCTATATTTATTAAATTTATTATTATTTTATATTCTCTTATTTGTATAGGCCATATCATTATTGACATCTTTTTATTTTTGGGAACTGGGTGGTCGAGATGAATCACTCATTCGACTTAACCTTAAATAGTTATTACGAAATGACTATTTATTTAGAGTCACCACCAATCTATTTGGGTTAGATAAGATTGGTCACCTACCAAAGTTTGTATTTCGAGGGTTACGAAACCCTAGAATACAAACTCCAAGGCTCATGATTATACCAAGGATCATATATAAGGGTCTGGAAGTCGGTTACAATCACAAGTAAGGATCAACCCTCTCATGATGCCCAAAAATCGATACCTTATTAATTACGTATTAACTTGAATTTTTAATTTTTATTCGGCTTCAATATGTGGCATTTAATTACAATTCCCGTGTTGTTCGAATAAGATTTTATTATTCCATAAGAGAAAATCAGGGTTTTGCATTTTAAAAAAATTAAAACATCTTACGCACCCTCACCGGAAAACCAATGGGACATGAAAGTTTTCATTATTCCCTTTTATACCCTAACGCAAAACCAAAGGGACATAAAAGGTTCTAAAAAAATGTTTTTCACATCCTACTAGAGTACCTGGTAGAATGTGAAAGGTTTTTTTTCATTTGTATAAAATTTTTGATTCCCATTTTGAAAAGGGTACCTCATCATTAGAATGATCCATAAAACCCTTATCACATATGGGTGCGAGGAATTTCACACACCACTCTAACTCTAAGACATTGCCTTTATTTTTTAAAGACATACGAATTTTATTTGAAACAAAAATAAAGGACATATGACTCATTTTGGACACTGAAATACTAATTCGAATCCAAGGACTAAAAGATAAAAGAAAAACAAACCTCTCCTTAAAGAATAAGTTCAACATAGAAACACTCGATGGTTACTTAAGACTAGGTTGTAAGAACAATTGCAATATTCTTAAGGCTTACCATTGACACGAAGGTGTCGCCACATACCCCGGGGTGGATTCTCGCAGATCTAGGGGTGCATACTACTTAAAATATTTTCTTGACTTGGAAATGTCTTATTGATCGAGACTTTTCTTTGGCGATGTGATGAGAACGAGAATGTACAGATTCTTGATTTATGGTATAGTGAAAGGGACCATAAGATGAATCGCTCATCTTATTGGTCTCGGATGACCATCACGAAATGGCCAACGCTTAGAGTCGCCATTGATCATTTAGGGCTAGGCATGATCGAATGCCTATTGAAACCTATGTTTTGAGGTACAAAACTCAAAACATCGATCCCATGGTCTACGTAGTACAAATATTCATCATTGGGTTCGGGAGTTGGTTACGTGCGATGAGGTACGAACTTCTTCGCGACGCCCAAAATCTGTACCTTACTAGCTATGTCTTACTCGGTTTTGATTCTTTCGATCTTAACTTGTCATTATTTCGATATAACCCTTTTTAATGCATGAATCTTATAGAAATAATCCAGGTTTTGATGAAAAAGATTTAATCTCATATACGCCCCGGAGAGATGGGGAATATAGAGATTTTTGATAAAAATAACCTCTAGATTTTACTTTGAAAATGGAATGTTCCACTTTGGGCACTGGAAAGATACCCATGCAGAACATTACCTTTAATTTTATTTGAAACAATTTAAAAATATGACTGCAAATAATCATCACAAAGAAATCATGTTAGTAAGACAATAAATAAAGTAACATAACATGGATCGTTCAGTGCAATGATAAAGAAAAGGAATATACTATTGGAATTTATCTCGCTATTGGCATCGATTATCTATGAATAACTAAATCGATAATTTTTGAGATGTATTTGGGTTTCTTGATTGAATAAGGTTTGTTTAATACATTCATAGAAGTCTGAGAAGGAGAGAAAAAAATTTGATTGTAGTTGAAAGACAGGGTTAGAGTATCCCTTCGGAAAGGTAGGTTTAGAGTATCCCCGTGGTTAACAAATAATTTTGACAAAAGGAGGCTTCTATTAATCTTCACAATTTTGAAAAGCGGGGTTGGAGTATCCCCTCGGAAGGTAAGGGTTGGAGTATCCTCGTGGATGACAAATCATTTTTACAAAAGAAGGTTTTTTTTAGATCTTGACAAATTTAAAGTGCGGGGTTGGAGTGTCCCCTCGGAGGGCCGAGGTTGGAGTATCCCCGAAAGTGACACGTCCGACACTCTTTAAAGAAGTTGAGTTGGAAAAATTAAGTTGATAAAATCTTGTGATTTAGAAGATGGGTGAGCATTTTGACAACTTTAGGTAAAAAAAATATTATGAATGAGGATGGTAAAGATGTAAAATATGTTTGTGCCTTGATACGAGCTAATGGGAGGTCAAAGCATGTTCTTGAGGCTGATCGGGGTGCTATGGTGACATTCGAATGTCTTGAAATGAAGCTTGGGGAAACAACTTAATTTTGACCAAAACTGAAAATAAGGGATAGCATCACGCTATCTTGCTTCCCGAATTTATCCTAAATTGGTTCGAAGGATTTAGAGGGTGGACAAGATACTGCTAGAAAGGTGACTATATGAATGTCATCCTAAAAATATTCCCACTACCCCAAAAAGTCACTTTCCAGGGGGAATAAATTTTCAAGTTTAGATTGATAGTGCTGCTGGTAGAGCATATGAGGGAAAAGGTGTGTCAAAATTTGAAAAATCACCCCGGACTCATTTGGTATCAAAAAATTGAAAACAATACCTTTCTGAAAAGGGAATTTCATGAACCTTTTAGGAAAAATATTTAAAAAATTTGAAAAAAATCATTTAGTGGGCCTGAACGGCCCAACCAAAATACATGTTTGGATTCCAGAGGTTTCAAATAGTTTAGACTTGAAAAATCATAACTCTCTCATCTGGAATGATCCGGGGGTGAATAAGACATCGTTTTGAAAATAATTCGACATGCTTTGATAAAAAAATAAAAAATCCATGAAAAATCATTTAGGATTTAAAAATGATTTTTCAATTTGCAACAGTTGTGCTGCCAGCAGGGACAAGGCAAAACAGGGAATATCTCTTATTTTTTATGTCTACGGGTCCAAACTCGAGCCATTGACGTTCGAACATCTATGACTGAAGGAAAAGAGTGGCATGAGCATTACGAACACATTTGCACAGCCCCTGAGTAATTTGGGATGATGAAATAGTCCATTGATCATACCACTCAAGGTTTTGACTCAAACAAGGCATAAACTTTTTGGGAATAGTTGTAAGGCCATTTTTGTTTCAAAATCAAAAGATTTGAGCTTGTTTAACCAAGATTCCAGATCTAGAGAAACTTAATTTTCCCTAAGATATTTTGACTAACTTTAAGAAAAATGCTAAGTCCATGCTAATCCTCATTGGTTGAGGTAAACATGCTTGGCTTGGGGGGGTTTTTTGAAAATCAATTTTTGAAAGCCATCAAACATGCATTTAGATAAGGAGGAGATAACAAACATACAAAAGGATGACACATAACATGAATGAGGATGCTAATTTTACTAATGGCCTAGACAAAGAAAGTGTTATGCACTTTGACAAGAAAATATTGTGGATGTTGAAAATGACAATGATTCATGCAAGTTAATGTGTAAATGTGCTTGAAATGTGTTAACCTAATGATTCATACATGGATTAAGGATAACAATATGCATGAACACAGCACAAAATGCATGAGCAAGAGATATCAAACTAATGAGGATGAAATAAGGCATTTTACATATCAAAGTGGCATTAAGGCATCCAAATCTTAAACCGCCACAACCAAAAGCCACAATAATGTATGATAATCCTAAGAGGGTGATGAAAACATGGAGAGCTCACTAAAATGATGAAGGTGTTGAAAAACAAAAAATATGAGTGATAGAGTAGGAAGTTATACCAACAAAACTTTAACTTTAGCCAAATAGTTGGAGCAGCAGAGATGGCTTGAATTTCCCTCTTTTCCTTGTTGTAAATAAGCAAGAAAAAGAGAGAAACAGTGAGGTTTTGGTTCTAGTATGGATGAGGGTGAATTTTAGAATGTGTAGAGGTTGAGAGTGAGTATTTTGGGGCTGTTTTTGGCTGGTGGGTGAAGAGCTACGGGATTTGGTTTTTTGTTTTTAATGTGTGAATGTGTTTTTGGAAGTTGAAACAAAATGGAATCTAACCTTTTTTTGTTGAGATAGAAGTGGTCCATTTATACCAGCCTTTTGGAGCCAAATTGGAGGTGTTTT
>JBBYHM010368903.1:0-13945 GCA_038381775.1 Adansonia rubrostipa | reverse complement strand
TGCTTATTGAACCAGAAGCCAGATGGAAGAACAACATAAAAATTTTAAAAAACCAATATATATATATATATATATATTACATTATATGAATAAAGATTATTTGTTCGGTTGTCACCTATCGAATTAAAGACACAGTTAAGAAGAAGTGGCCGTTTCTCAGACTTTATAATATTAATTCAATGAATACACATCAAAATCATGGAAAAATAAATTCAGTATTGAAAAAAAAAAATCAATTAGTTAGAATCGATTTAATGGAAAATCGAAAATCTATTATGTTTGGTGAATTATTAAAGAATTGTTTATTATTTTTTATCTAAAATTTTTTACGTGATATAAATTAAATCTTTAACTTTTTAATTATATATTAAAAATTATAAAACTAAATCAAGTACATATTTTTACTAAATATTTATTATATTTAATATTTAATTGATAACAATATTGTATATTCGATTAATTTAATTTCAACTGAATCGTCCGATAATTATTAAAAGTTTCACTAATTTAACGATCGTCTATTTTTTTATCCATCAATAAAATCATTATATTTAATTACATTTAATAATATCACGTGGATGCTGAAACAGATTCAATTAGCAGGCCAATTGTGATAAAAGAAAAAATGTCATAATATATATATATATATATATATATATAATATTGTCCATGCAAAGTTTGTGGATGAAAATGAGCGAATTATGAGGATTACTACTACTACATCTTGTTTAGAAGGAATGGGCAACATCAGTTTATTGTTTCTTTGATTGTACAAGGGATACTGGCCTTAATCAAAGAACGGACTTCTCACTTGTTAAAACTTAAAAAAGTTCTTAATGGAACCGTGAAACAAGGTTAAGCAAATCACAAGCAGGCGTTTAATCCTGGAAACTGCAAGGTTTTAGCTTTTTTTCAATGTCAATATTTACTGTAACAAACTATGATAACATTAACTATATCGTGATAAACATAATAAGATCAAAAATATATTCATAATTACAATTTAAATCTCTAGTCAACAATATGCATTACTGGGTGTTGTTCATTCTTTTTTTAATTTTTTTTTAAATTATATGAGTTTTTGTTGAACATTCAATTTGGGTTTTAGGTGCTATATATATATATATATATATATATTAGTATTATAGGTTGCCATTAAATTTATTGGTGTTTGATATTAAATTCTAGGTGGCCATTTGTGTTGGTTTCTTAAAAATCTGGGGTTTTAGCCATAAAAGCTGTTTGGGGGTTTTCTTTTTCTTTCTTGTATTTTACATTGCACTCTCAAAATTTTTTCCAATGCTTCCTACTTAAGAACAACGACTTCCCCCCCTCTTTGCTATATATATACACTAAATATAAAAGCAAAAGCAATGAATGAAAGGGCTTCTCGTTCCCTGCAGGTTTGTTAAATTGCAATAAAAATTTACAGCCACTTTTCCTCCATTCATACTTCTTGGGATTTTTAATTTCCAGCCATTAATACATTTCCTGGCTTTATTTTTAAACTATTTCTTCTACCAATCCTTCAATTCCATTTCCTTCTTTCTAACCTCTCCATCATGATTTAATTACGCTTTAAATAAAACTCATCTTCTCTCACCTTCATTTCTCCCCTTATATATTTGGCTCCTTCTGCTTCAATCCCCTCACCACTTCCCCCTTTTTCAACCCCACTCCATTACCCTTGTTTTGGTTCTTCAGGAACAGGAGTTAGTTTTCAGGGTTTCAGCCGAGCCCAGCTTAGCCTAGTCCAAAGTTGCTTGACCTTGAACGTAACTAGCATTCAACCTTTTTCTTTCCTTTTTCTCCATGTTAATCTATGTTTCAATACAATTCCATTGTTGTGTGTATTGAATTAATTTTTTTTTCTTTTTTGGTTGGTTTTCTAATATGTTTGGTTCAGGTTAATTTTACGTAAAGAGTGGGAAGATGAGCAGCAGAAATGGTCCAAAGCTTGAGTTGAAGCTGAACCTATCACCACCAAGGGTTAATCCAAGAGTAGGATCATCACCAAGCCGATCAGCTACCGTGTCGCCGACATCTCCTCCAAGCTCATGTGTTTCGTCAGAGATGATGAACCAGGACGTTGAGAATAACGTCAGATACTCAAGTAGCAGCCCTGACCAGGCAACAACAACAACATCAAATTCCATGTTTCTGGTAGGATGCCCAAGGTGCTTGATGTACGTGATGGTTTCAGAGGATGAACCAAAATGCCCCAAATGCAAGAGCGCCGTTTTGCTTGATTTCCTCCATGACACTGCTACCACTACCCACCATCGAAGACAAGAAAGAGCTAAGTAGGAACTAGGAATCCAACACCCCACCCCCCTTCTCCCTGTAAATTTTAATGTTGGCTATTAGTACTAATCTGGCACCCTTTCCTAAATTTTACCCTTTATTTTTCTCACATAGTGCTATTTGCCCTCTACTTTTTTTTTTTTTTAAAATATTTCTTACGAGCTCCTTACCGCAAAAATTAGTGAAAAAAGAAAAAGGTGGAGCACGAATAGCGCTGGTCTTTTTTTTTTTTTTTTTGTGGGGGTGGGGGGATCCTAATCATAGAACATATATGGGCGTTTAAGGTAGTAGGTGTCTTCGTTTTGGTCTGGTTTTCAGGTTTCTTCCTTCTTTAGCAGAAGACTATGTAATCTGGTTTAACTGCAACAACCCAAATTTTCTCTTGAAAATGAATATATATATATATATATATATATATATAATATTATTTATACTTTTCGGCAAAGTAGTTGTTTTTTTTTTTTTTCCTATTTTGGATTTAGTTTGGTTTGTTAATTCTGCTGATGGGGCTGTGACGCAATGGTCAGTGAAAAATGAATGATATATGAAATTTTACCTTCACTATAAAATGGGTAAAATCCCCGTGACGAAGAGTTTTGTTGTACTTGAGAGCAGTTTTAGAAAATGGGTGTTGTAGTGGGGGAGTACCTGTAGGATAGTTTTTTTAATAGTATTTCCGTATGACTTTTGGCCCACCATGTCCGGATTGGCTTTCTCAGTTCTCTCAGCTTAGCTATGTTGTCAATTTGACGGAGAAGCAAGGCCTAGTCAATCATCCACCAAAGTTAAGAATTTGCAGGAATCATATGGCAATGAAGCCATCAAAAAGGTCACATTTTGAAGATATGGATACTAAAATTCGAATTTCACCTATTGAATGGTTTTTAAAAATAATTATATAAATCAATTAAATTAAACTTTCGATTCAAATAATTACATAAATTAATTAAATTAAACTTATTATTCAAGTTTTCTTCTTGTGCCTCAGGGAATCTCCTTGGCTCCCTGTTGCTACCAATTGCTAATCCAATGGGGTTAGATACTCAGCTTAAATTGTCTTGCAAAAATTAGCCGCAGCGACCATTTAAAACACCATTTCCATAGATATCATCAAAATTAATCAGAACTGACCAAAGGCAACAAAGAAAGAAGATAAGGACAGTTAGTTAAAGGGGAGGGGAGTGAAGTTTGGGTAGTTCAAGCATTGAAAAAAACTATATTAGATTGAAAGACCATTAAAAACACATAAATGCAAGAGTAATTGAGACAGTTGAGAATAATGGGGGAAGGCATTACGTCAGATTGATAAATTCAAATTAAATTCCTTGAACAATTGTCAATAACCTTTTCTTTTTTGCCTTCATTTCGCACTCTCTTTACATCATTCAGTAAATGCCACCTTTTTGCTGCCATTGTCTATTTTGGTAACCCTTTCTCTACTTCTTTATCCATTTTTTCCAGCCCATTCAAATTTTCCTTTATGTTGCTCCGACTCTTCATTTTTTTTGAAGTATCCGCATCCGACACTCGCATCCATCACATATTAAAACATGGATATGAAGATATAATCTCCAACAAATACATGAAAAACTTAAAGTACAAATTGAACAAACTTGAGTTGATTATATATCTATATCTAATACTCACACCTTAATCCCAAAAACATAGTTTTTTTCCCCCACTCTTTTCAACTCTCTTGAAATTTTGTACTAGTAGCATAGGGAATACAAAATAGGCAACATTTCACTCTGCAATCATCATAATTTTTAAGTCACAGAAAAGTAATAGTGAAAAGATGAGAAATAATAACTTCAATTTCTCAAAATAATCTTTGGAAAATAAAATTTGCAGCATAGCAACTCATAAATGGGCAGGAACGCACCAATAGGAAGAGAGTTCAAGTAGAACAGAGCAAGCAATAAGCAGGGATGCACATGTTCTAATTGAAGACGAAATATAAAACTACAGTAGGGAACAGTAACCGAAAGGTGATCATTCATTACTTGTCAGTTTTTGAATTAAGAATCAATCAACAACTAACATAAATTTAGTTCATGATCAACAGAAAATAAATCTCAGTTTCAACCTCATGACGTTCAGTCATTCCCCAAATTCAGTATCAATTGTAAGTTTGTCACCACATGACTCTAAAAAAGCTTGACAAGAGTTTAATAGGCCTTCTATTAATAACAATTTGAACATATATCTGACCAAGCAAAGATTCTAAGCAATATGTGTTCTCTAACTTAGGTGCTACTAGTGCAACATACCGATTATAAATCTCTCTAAAGAAACATGTGACTCATTTCGAAATCAGCAGTGAGTTCTCAGATCTAAGTTGAAGGTAATAACTGAAATAAAAGAATCATTCATATAAAAAATATTGTTCTTTTATTCAAAATCTTCATCCCATATATAATACTCCATATAGAATCATTATCAACTAAACCATAGCAAGCTACTCACCCTATTCTTCACCATGAGTTTTCATGCATCTGAGGTATAAAAAAACTAATGACTTTGTTTACCAACAAAACCAGTTTATCAAGACTACTTTTAGAACATATGAAGGAGATTGAATGCTAAGCCTAAGCCACAAGTTGAATCCAATTATGAGACCACACCATCAACTCTCCACTTATATAGAGCAGAAAAAATACCTTCTATGAGCAGTAAGCATATGAACTGACAAAAATATCAATTTTTTACTGGTTAAAAGCCACATGAAATTCGCAAGTCATTAAAATTTAGAGTCAATCAATAATATAAATCACAAAAAGACCACTAAATAAATATCAACATCAGTTAGGTTAAAAGAGGATGATGATGGGAAGATGATGGTTATAAGCTCTACTAACCTATTAATTCCTTTCTGTTTCAGCAAACAGCCAGCCTGCATATGAAAAGGATTCCAAACAAATTCCCAACAAATTTTAAAAAATCATACAGTCAATAGATTCATTAAAATACTAAATAAAACTAATTTACCTAACAAATTGTAGACAACTTATCCAAAGTTTCAATGGCCAAGCAAGTAAAATCATTCAAAGTTTCAAACATTTCACTGGCATGAGATATTGGATTACCTTGATACCAGCTAGAATTCAAGATATCAAGTTTCATTTCCGGGAAACTTGACAGAGAAAGCTTTCTAGAATAGATGCTAATGCATTGTATCACACTTTTTTTTTTTGTTCATTATCTATGCATCTGATGCCGATTGTCAAATAGTTGAAATTCACAGAAGAAAACCTTCCAAATGGTAAAAATTTTATCAACTGATTTATTCAAAGTCGAAAGATTATCTTATAATAACAGTGATTTTGGGCTGCTAGCATGACCAACCTAACAAAATTTTCCAAGATCGGATAGGATTTTAACATTTTATGGAAATCTGTTGCTCCTTAATCTCGCATATATCTACACTATTAGACTTTCAGATATAAGAGACAACTTTTGACCTCTCAATATTCCATGGAGCCATGGATTAATTAAAACATGCTGAGTAAACCCCAAAGAAACTTGTCTGGAAGAGTCTGACACTGGTTTGCAACCCAATTCAATGAACTCATATGATTCATGCCTACTAGAGCTTATTTGAACAATGCTTAACTTTCTGAACCTAATTGAAGCGTACTCAATAGTCCGAAAGGATTCAGGGACAAGCCATTTATAACACTTTTATTTTCAAGCCTGCTGCATACTCAGATCAATCTATGAAACGATTCAATTGGGAAGCTATTCAGCTTGTCTTCATATCTCACATTGTCCTGATAGTTAGTCTTTACAGCCACATTAGTTTTTCATGTAAGCATACCATATAAAGTCAAGTTAAACAAGCACAAAGGTCATCTCTTCTTGTGGCACTTCACCTTTCTATAATGAGCTAAAACTTTAAACTTCTCACTTCAATACACCTATGTTAGACAAGCAAAAGGAACCAACCACTTCTGGCTTCCTTGTAATCAGCCCTTCTGCCAGGCACCCTACCAAGTAATGTCCAACAGTGAAATTTCTAACTGCATGCCTTTGCAATTTGCAGCACAGAATGCATGATACAATATAAAAAAAAAAAAAAAACACTTTCATAAGTTATTTAAACCATGTTTCTCAGTAGCTATGCATTTACAAGCACTTGTCACTAGATATTCATGGTAACATACATGTAAAAAATTTAATTGAAGCAACTATACTATACAATAAAAACTATGAACAGAACAAAATTTTAATACTTCTGAGGGGAAAGCACTAGATATGAGACAATCAAGTTAAAGGTAAAAGTTTCAATACTGAGCTTAAGAACTAAAGTGCATTACAATATTGGCATGAAGAGCTAAGAAGCTTTACATGTTTGCCACAACAAGAGAAGCCTCCATGGTTAGTACAGGACTTAGCAGATAGGCCAAAAACTTTCAGACACTAAAATATGCATAATACTAATACTTGACACCTATCATATTACTAAAACTATTTATAGAAAGGAAAATGCAAAGGATATTACTGTGATTCTTTCAGTACACAGTATCCATCTTTTCCAGAAGATTACCTGTTAGATCTTTATCTAGCAAAATCCCAAATCCATAAAACAAAATAGGGCCAACAAGCTGAGGCTCTCTGAAGAAATAAAATAAGCAGTCACAACATTTACAAAGCTTCTCAAAGTTGATTAAGTTCTCCCCATCCACTACTGCTTCTGATATACTTGTCAACAATACCAAGTTCTTTATTCTGTGCAACTCGCCTGGCGTAGTTCTCAGTTGAGATAGGACCTTTCTTCAACCTCCTATAATAGACAATCTCCCAAGGCCACAAGCGAGCAGAACCGAAGTAAGCTTCTGCAGATAGATGCCTTTCATTTTCATCTGGAGGTTCTAGGCCATAATGCTTCATGACCATACACAACTCCTCTGAAGATATGCTTGTTGAACGCACAATGGTACGCTTTGAATCAGTTTCTATAGGTACTAACACATCCTCTGTTGTCAGTGCATCAAAATCTTGACTGCCCTTTATCTCTCTCAAGTTCTCTGGAGACAAACTCCTGGCAGCAAGTGCACCTCTCTCTGAAAGGTGCGTGCTTGGATTTTTAACTTGAGGCACTGACCTGGGTGTCATATGATCATCACTATTACCTCCCTGCATAGCTTGGTCCTTTTCCACTTCATTTTCTACTCTGGCAGATGACCTAGCATTGTCAATAGTCACTGGAGCCACTCTATTTTCAAATTTTGCATTCTCAACGTCAACATCACCTGCTGCTGGTTCTCCTTCAATCATAATTTCCTTGGATTCAGGAGTCTTAGACTTATCCGAAGTGCCTTTCAAATTAAATTGCCCCTTGTCTGGGAACGAAGGTAAAGGCCTACCAAGTGATACAGACAAAGACAAGGATGTAGGAGAGCTTGACCTTGACCTAGATTTAGAACTTCTGGATCTAGAATAATGTGATATTGAACTCAACCTTAGATTTTTAGATGGCAAGCGTCCTCTGGATAATATGGATCTTGAACTAGACTGCGAAATTGACCTTGGCATATGCATTATGGATTTAGATTTTGAGCGTGATCTGGAGGCACTGTAATCAGGATGAAGTGGAGAAGAAATTGGCCTTGCTTTCTTTGAATTATGTCTTTTAGGAGTTCCACCTCTCCTCCTACTTCGCTTCTTTCCCTCATAGTCCTTATCCCAAGCCCTATCAGTTTCCTTTCCGCTAGAGGAGTTTCCATTCTCTATCAATCTCTCACGCTTTCCTGAACCGGATGCTTTTCTGGTATCCCTGAATTGTTTTGTTCTTAGGGGATCCTTATCTTGCTTCAGCTTTGCAGGAGAACTGGATCCAAAACTTGCCAGGGCACCTTCTCCTCTACCTCCTCTACCTATGTCATCATCATGTCTGCGGTCAAACCTCGAGAAAAATCTTCCTGAAGTATTTTTGCGGGGACAGTTATGCTTTTTGTGACCCAAGGCACCACAGCTGTAACAAGCTTGCTGCACTTTTGAATCCTTAGGATGGTTCGAAGTTCCTTCAGCTATCAGCTCTCTCGCTATTTCCTCTTGAGAGCTTTGTTCAGCAGCAGAACCACTGCAGTACACAACTTGATGGTTTTCATTCTCATCTTTCCTGTCATAAACTAGATAGCGGTCAAATTCCATTTCATGCTCAACATCATTACCATTAGAATGATCATGACGTTGCCCATCCCACCTATCATCATCCATTCGGTTTGGTTCAACTTGACCACCTTCATTCAGCAAATCTTCCCCATAGTCATGATTGTCTTCCCTTGTATGTTGATTAGCATGGTCTTGGTGGTAGTCTGTCTCCTCATTAAGCAATTCAGCAGAATTAAGCCCAATACCATGACTCTCCAGTTGTTCAACACTCATCTTGTGATTTGGCTGAACATTTAAATCCAATTTTCTACTACCATAATCTCGACCTCTAGCAGAACTCCTAATTCTACGTGGCTCATGATCATAGGTTCGATCAGCCCTAGCAAATTTTTTGAAAGGTCTAGGCTGTTTATTTGACCATGTGAGAGTTAATGGCTCCCCACAGATATTTCTTCCCTGAAGCGCTCTCAAAGCTTTCTCTGCATTTGGAGGGTAGTCATACACAACAAATCCATAGCCATCTTTTAGCTTCACATTGCATCTTCCAAACCTTTGGAAAACATGCTCAAGTTGATCCCTACGAATGCGAGATGATAGATGGCCAATATACAAAGACATCTACCAAAAAAAATAAAATAAAATAAAATAAATGAGAGAGAAGAATAATTACTCCCTTATAAAATCAATTTATACACAGACAGCAAAAGCATAAACAATGTAGTCTTATACGCATTACATTTGGTGTTGACAGTCGCAGAAATAAATGACACTTCAATGCCTTAATAAATAAGTGCTAGATATCATTCAAATTATTTGCATCGCCAACAACAACAGTGACAAACAACAGAGTTATCCAAAAATTCAACAACAAGAAGCACCAAGTACTCCTGAATTAAGCATCATAAACCCCACAGCATAAAAATTTCATTGATTGCCTACAAGGCCACAAAAATTCTGTTCATTTGATCTACTGCATACACTAAAGATATGTGAACCATAAAAAGTTACATAGCCATGAAAAATATGTCATTTAAGTAGGAAAACATACAAGAATTCCATTGCATATACCAAAAGTATATTCGAAAATGAAAAGTCATTCAAATTAGTAGAAGTATTTATGAGTTTGATTGGACTTCGGAAAGGCGACCTTTTAACAGCTATAATTGTAAATCTTTTAATCGTTCTTCCTAATCCACACTTTATATGTCAGCTTCACAATCTACCCAGTAAACAGCAAAGAAGCAACCTAAAGATAAAAATTTAATCACCCTAAAAAAGAAAAATTACCTATAACAAATTTAATAAATAACTAAACTGAAGTTACCCTTAATTTGAGCACCCATTTTGCTAGAAAACAAAAAAAAAGAAAAGAAAAGAAAGAAAGGTTTAAATTTCTCATAGGCACTTCATCGAACATCTAATACGCAAAAACAATAGCAACATATCCATTAAAGAATGGAATAAACCATGAGAAACCCATCTGAGGAAAACTGTAAACAATACAAAAGTTGAAAAAAAAAAAAAAACTGCAGTGATACCGAGCAACAGCAGCGGAAAACAGCGGAGACAAACAGTCAGTGTTTGGCTGAATCTTTCTTTTCCTTTTATCGCTCTCTCTCGGAGGGCAGTGGCCTGGGCTGGCGTGGCGTGAATCTGGTGTTAAAAAGTCTTTTGAGTGGACTTTACGTCCTCTGGGGTCTGGGCCGAACACCACCCCCGGCCCTTCTACTTTACGGTCAATGGATTTCAATATCTATCTCTACCTGTACTACTGAAACTGTACATATAAAATCAAGTACGACTAATTTAATTCCAAAAATTAAAAAAAATAAAAAATAAAAATAAAAAAAAGATTTATAAAGATATTTGTGTTTCTTATATTTTTAAAATTAAAAATCAAAATTTTTTTAAAAAATTATCTGCATTTTTAATCAATAATCATTAAAATAATTTTTTATCTTTCATATATTTATGTTTAAAATTTTTATTTAATTAGTTTTATGAATCAAGCAACATTGATTCAATTAAAATATTAAAAATTAAATTAAATATTTTATAAATAAAATAATATATTATAAGAATATCTTCAAATTATCCTTCCCCTAAAATTATCTCCTCTTTAAAAAATTAAGTAAAAAATTATTTGAATGTAAATAATTAAAAAAAAAAACCTTTAACTTTTAAAACTATTCATATCCCAAAGACTAGCACTTATTTCACTGAATACTAATTTGAAAAAAAAAAAATCTATTTTTTATATATTAATCTGTAAATATATTTTAAAATAGACTTTTAAAAATATTATGTATATATTTTTCTTAGATAATGGGTTTTCCAATTCTAGTATTAATAATTAAAAAATCAAATGTCCCTTTTATTCTCCCTACCCCCATCCCACAGCTTTGCCAGATTCTTCACTCTGACTACCTTTTCTCTCAGGTATCTTTCTCGTTCCCTTTCTTATCGTTCAGATCTCTTCAAACCCATCTATCAAAACCCTCTAGTGAACCACCAATGACGCTTGGCTCAGGAGGATCGAGTGTCGTGGGTTAGACTTTCCATTCCCTTCTGCCTTATTCTCTTTATTTATTTTTTTTTATGCCCCCCTTGTTTCTCTACTTGATCTTGCGTTTTTATTAATCATTCGTAGATGCCATTCATGGGTTTCATAGTTTTCGTTCTTTTATCGTTTCTTTCATGTATAATCACTCAATTATTTGTGGGCTTTGGTAAATTTATTTGAATTAAGATAAAAAATTTGAAGGAGTTTCCTCTATTTTGTTTCTTTTCTTATTTATTTAAAGTTTGGGTTAGCTGTTAATTTTTTTATATGTTTTGGGTTGGTTTCATTGTTGTTATATTCGATGTAAAATATGACAATTTTTGCGTAGCTTGAGTATGTATTTAGCAATTTAAAGTCTGTTTTTATGGTTATCTATCTCATGATATTTTAGTTTCATGGTAAATGTTATCTTATAATAGTTATTATTAAAATAATATGTTTTTGCTGGCTGGCTATCTGAAAATTTATATGAATATTTGATGATTTATGGTCTAGTAGTTGTTTGAATATGTTTTACACGTTAATCTTGATCAATGAATATGGAAATGCATTGTGTATTTTCCTTTTTTTAGTTAAAAGTACATGATATTGGCATTCATGATTATGAAGTTCTTTTGGTGTATAAAAGTGTTGCTGCTTTTGGCTTGTAGAGTTGTAATCCCTTCCTTCTTTGAATAGTTACGATATTCGAAAACTAAATGTATCTGTGTATTGATAGCTTTTCATAGCTACTGTCGGTCCATGCTCCTTTTGGGAGTGCTCTAAAAACTAGTACATTAGAGACAAATCATTCTTGTCGTTATCAATAATACTTCTTTTTCCTTTGTATGTCACCTGGACTGTCTATAGAGGTTTCATTTGAATCTTGAGCTGCATGAGATTGTAATAACTGGGGACTAGGATTTTTAAAAAGGTTGTTTAATGGCTTAGAAACAGTTAGGAACTGTAGTTTAATTTAGGTTGAAAAGGCTAGAACTTTGTGCAAAATGTTTTGTTTATTTATATGGTGCCATAAATTTGATTACTCCTAAGTGTCATTACCATTGAATCTCTAGGGAATTTTATCACTATTTTACAATAAGTGTTGTTAGAATAAAATTAAACTAGTACAAGCTTGTGCTGAAGCTGGAATAATATGATATACAAGAAGCATTGGGAACCGCCTTATCAAAGATATTGAAAAGTGAGGCATAATATGATTATGCTTGGGCAATGGGATTGCTAAGCGTGCTTACGTTATTGAAATGAAAGAGGTCTTATAGCACTCAGATTAATCTCAAGTACTTTGGAGATGGGAATTATTTGGCATTAAGCCTAATGCTAAGGCTTCTTATGTTATTAGCGTAAAGGATCATGAGTTTTATTGATTATTATAAGTCCTCTTTGCAGTGCCCCGGAACTTCAGATTGCTGGAGGAGCTTGAGCGCGGGGAAAAAGGTATCGGAGATGGTACTGTAAGCTATGGAATGGATGATGGAGATGATATTTACATGCGCTCTTGGACTGGCACCATTATTGGTCCTCACAATGTAATTGCCTTTTCACCATCAACATATTATATGTTTTGATGTTGTTCCTTAGATGAAACATTTTGTTCTTATAGACAATCATATGTGAATCTTCTGAGTTCTAAAGCATTGATTATTGACCCAGTTTTTGATAAAAACTGAGAACCAGTTTATTGTTTCGGTTATTAAGCCAAGGTGCTAAAAGATCTGGCTGATATATATGCGATTACCGTAATCTACTTGATTTTTGAAGTGAGCAATGGGTTTTGCCTGGGGGATTTTGAAAACAATCATTTTGTACGTGCATTTCTGTTTCTTTATTTTTGTTGACTTTTATTTTTCATGTTGTCAGACTGTACATGAAGGTCGAATCTATCAGCTGAAGCTGTTTTGTGATAAAGATTATCCAGAGAAGCCACCAAGTGTCCGTTTTCATTCAAGGATCAACATGACTTGTGTTAACCACGAAAGTGGAGTGGTATATTAATATTGTTACATTTCATTTTTGGAGCAATAATCAGTTTTATTTCTGCTGCTTTTCATTGATTGGCTATTTTAACTATTCTCCGGTTTGAGAATAGTGCAATCTGGTATGTTCTATTGTGTAAATTCTGCCCTCCTTCCCCTTCGTTTTTCCGTGCATACAAGGAACCCAGGTACTTGTAATTTGAAAGTAATTAACCGTCCAGTGCATCCTCATTTGCGCAACTTTATTTTTTATATTGTTATCAGTATTATGACAGAAAACCTAGTGACAAGATTTTGATTGTATCCAATGGCAACAGGTGGAACCTAAGAAGTTCGGACTTCTGGCAAATTGGCAGAGGGAGTATACCATGGAGGATATATTAACACAGCTGAAAAAGGAGATGGCGGCCCCATATAACCGGAAGCTGGTACAACCTCCGGAGGGTACCTACTTCTAGCTGAAAGTTACATAGATATCCTTCCTGGATCTAATTGCATTCATCGTATGCAAAATATAGTTTGTAATGCTTGTTGATCCTGTTTAAGTTAAAGAACATACTGGGGAATGCCTGAAAAAGCTTCTCCAATTACTTCTCCTTGGCTTCATTTTCGTTTTTCATTTTTTTTTTCCTGTCAAACTCTGTTGAAGGGATGATGTTTGATTAATGGGATTTTATCCGTGTGTCAAATGTTATAAATACGCTTTTAATTATTGTTTGTAGTTGTAGTTCCCCACCCCCCACCTTTGTTCCAGTAGTGTTTGAGAATTTTCATCTTCTTTGATCTCTTTGGCCCTCGTAATGCACCAAAAAGGACCCCCCCCCAAAAAAAAAAAAAACCTTCCTCTCCTTGTCTCTTAGGGGTGAGCATTCGGTCGGTTCGATAAAAAAAAACTTCAAACCGAATTAATTGACTTAACTAGAGGAACCGACCGAACCGACCGACATTTTTAACCATAACCGAATTAACCGAACCGACTAAATTTCGG
>JBBYHM010368883.1:0-18587 GCA_038381775.1 Adansonia rubrostipa | reverse complement strand
TAGAAAATATAGGTATTAAATTGTAAAATACGTAAACTTATTTTGTGTTATTTTTGGTTTGGTATAGAGTTTCATGGACTGTTAGAAAACTGATTTTGTGTGTTTTGGAACATGTTTTAGGTGATTTTAACATTCTAGGGGCTATTTTGTAATTTTAGAAAGTTTAAGGATTAAATTGCAAAATATGCAAAAATCATATTTTATGGCCAAAAGTGCTTGGCCGAACCTTCATTTACATGTTTTTACCATGATATTCCTGTTGATTCTTTGCCAGTTTGATGATTTTTAATGATTTGTTTGTGGTATTTTACCATGTAGGGGTTAAAATGTAATTTTATAAAGTTTAGGGGTTACTTCGTAAAATATAAATTCTTTTTTGTTAGGGCAAGGTATTTGGCCGAATCTTTGTTGATATATGGCTGCATTTTCATGCATAATTTCTTGTGATTTTTTGTGCTTTTTTTAAGTTATTTTATTATGTAGGGACTAAAATGAAAATCTAAAAAGGTGTAGGGACTAAATTGTAAATTTTTATATTCAAAGGGGTAAAATAGTCATTTTATTGGTTTTAGAAATTTCTATTATTTCTATGGTGTTCCGTAGGGGTATAGAAATATTCAAAACTTTTCGTATTTGATCGGTTTTTCGAAGAATATGGAATGTAATTTTCAAAAAAAACCTAAGGTCATTTTGGTAATTTTACTCATCGGGATGCTTTTATGCCGAAGGTGAATTTTTAGGATTGGTTTAACCTACCAAGATCATTTTAAGGTCCATTAGGGTTACCGGGGCACTTTCATGTTGAAGGCACGCCCTAGGGGCATTTTGGTCATTTTACTCACCGAGATGCTTTTATGTCAAAGGTGAATTTTTAGGAGTGGTTTAACCTACCAAGATCATTTTAAGGTCATTGGGGTTACCAGGGTAGTTTCATGTCGAAGGTATGCCCTAGGAGCGTTTGGGTCATTTTGCTTACCGTTATGCTTTTACGCCAAAGGTGAATTTTTAGAATTGGTTTAACCTACCAAGATCATTTTAAGGTCCATTAGGGCTACCGGGATACTTTCATGTCGAAGGTATGCCCTAGGGGCATTATGGTCATTTTACTTACCTAGATGCTTTTACGTCGAAGGTAAATTTTTTAGGATCGGTTTAGCCTTCCAATATCATTTTAAGGCCAAGTAGAGTTATCGGGATACTTTCATGCCGAAGGTATACCCTAAGGATATTTTCATAACTTCATATTCGAATCATATCTCATGTGAATGCTAGGATACTTTCACATCGAAAGTACACATTAAGAACATGTCCATCATATTATGTCATTCTCAAGTCATAGAATCCATACTTTTTTTATAACAAAATTATTTTTATAAATAAGGCAATGTATCCTAATTAAAATGATATGTAGGATTCTTACCAGTATATGTGAGGAATTCTACAGATTATTTTAATAACGAGATAACCTTTTTAAATAAGAAGTCGAGATTTTTTTAATTTTAAAACAAAATAAAACTTTTTATATTCGGTATTATTCTCCGATGGGATATGATCGAGAATTCGTGCCCACCTGGTTCCTCGGGAGTGTACGAATAATTTTGTGATTTCTAGAAACATTAAAACCCTACTTTCTCGAAATAATAACTTTCATAATGAAATACTATAGGAATTATAATTAAACATCCAATGTTGAAACCGAATAAAAATTAAAATTTAAGTTAACACATGATTAATAAGGTACCGATTTTCAGGCATCATAAGAGGATCGATCCTTACTTATGATTGTAACCGACTCCCAAATCCTTTCATATGATCTTTGGTATGGTGGCAGGCCTCGAAATTAGTATTTTAGGGTTTCGTAACCCTTAAAATACACACTCCAATAGGTGACCAATCTCACCTAGCCTAAATAGATTGGTGGCGACTCCAAATAAATAGTTATTTCATAATGACTATTTAGGGTTAAATTAAGTGAGTGATTTATCTCGATCACCTAGTCCCCAAAATGGGAAAATGATGATAATGATATGGCCTATAAAAATAATAGAATATAAGATAAACTTAACGAATATAGGAGTGAATGCCTTTTTAAGTCAGGTTGGTCAGGATTCATATCCGGGCCACGTTGTGACACTCAATGAGAGGCGAATGACATGATTAAGCTACTCAATCTATAAGGTGAGACATTATACTTATTGGAGATTGTGAGCAACAACTTTTGGGTTTTCTTGATCGTGTGATTACACAATGTAATCACGTTAGATACTTTCAGATGTAATCATGTCATAAAAGAAAAAATCCTTTGGTGACTTTATGAATGATGTTATTGATGAAGCTATTCCAAGAATCAATCGTCTCCAATGCATATCCACATTTAATTTCACCTTTTTTCATTACACTTGCATCAATCATTCATTACCTTAACTCTTTATTACATCGTAAATGCTCACCAATAAATACATTTTTAAAAAGTCTAATACAGGAATTGGGCCATAAAAGTGCAAGGGATTTCGAGATCAATCAAGAACATGAAACCTTACATCACGCATTGCTACAACACACGACACCGTAAGTAAATCATGGAGAGTGATCATAGAGCTCGTATTAAGCTGCTTGAGCTAATGGTTAAGGAATCACAAGACCAGATGCTTCGTCATCAATATGAAATGCAAAATCAAATCACAAAACTTATAGAACTAATGACCGCCTCTATGAAAGAAAAAGGGCAAGCCAGCCCTGCTGAAACAATGAATTATCCTCCCAACGCTGAAAGTCCCCCTGCCAATAATCTAGAACCTGCCTAAGGGGAAACTAGACAAGAACAATGGCCTGCTCCTACACCTACCACTTAGGCTCTGCTAGTTATTTACCTAAATCCTATTACGATAGGTCAATTATTCTCGGTACTCAAGGGGTGAATGTAGGAGTCTCATCGGTAGATCCAATAACCTTTGACCATGAGGAACCAGAGAAAACAAAAGGTCAAAAGTCCACCATGACTACGAAAGAAGTGAACAATTTCCAGTTACTGAAAAAATACCTCCAAGCTATCGAGAGGAGTGACAAGTTTGGAGCTCTTGATGTGCAATCGCTGTCTTTGGTGTCCAACCTTATCATTCCTTGGAAGTTCAAAGTCCCAAAGTTTGAGAAGTTTAATGGAACCACTGACCCTTCTGTCCATGTCTGAATGTACTTGCGAAAGATGCTGGGTATAAGAAAGATGAAAAGCTCCTCATCCATTACTTCTAGCATAGCCTCACTAGGGCAGTAACTCGGTGGTATATCGAGCTAGACAATGTCAAAGTCCAATCATAGGTCGACTTGGCTAAGGCCTTTCTAAATCAATACCAACACGTGTTGGATTGGGTGCTGATCGACTTTCCCTGATGAATTTCAAAAAGAGATCCATTAAAAGTTTTAGACAATACGTCTAAAGGTGGAGAGAAGAAGTAACCCTAGTGTAGCCTCCTTTTATAGAAAAAGAGATGACGGTCACTTTCATTCACACCTTGCGTGCTCCTTATTACAAGAAGCTCATATGGAATGCCACTAAGAAATTTGTAGACCTAGTCCTCTCTAGAGAAATGATTGATGCAGCCATTAAGAGTGGAAAATGTCAGTCGGGAAAACATCTAGATCAAGCAAAAAGCCTATTCTAGTAAAAAGAAGAAAGAAAAGGCCAATGCCATAAGTTATGCTACCTTATCTCAGCCAAAATGGTGTCAAATACCCGACCCTCACTACCCAAGCATGATGTATTCTCACCCTATCACTATACCCCCGATCTAATTAATGCCATAACCTATAACCCATCCTTTGCAATCCCATCCAACCCACCACAAAGCTACCCTTCACAAGTTCACCAAAGTACCAATCGAGTAACTAATAATGCACCTGGCAATCAAGGTGCAAATAAAAAAAGACAGCATTTTGATCCCATCCTTATGACCTATAAGGAGCTCTACCAGACCTTGCTCCAAAATCATTTAGTGGCCCCAATCTATGTCCTAGAAAAAAAGCCACTATACCCGCAATGGTACAACCCTAACGCCTACTGTGAATACCATGCTGGGGCAGTAGGGCATGACATTGAGAATTGCATATCTTTCAAACGAAATGTGCGAAATCTAATTAACTCAAAAGTTTTGCAGTTCGAGAAGAACCAAGGACCAAACGTTGTGGCTAATCCTTTACTAAACCACACTGAGCTAGCTGCAAACATGATAGACATTAAGAACAAATATAAAGTAAAGGCAACATAGACGATGTAAGGATGCCAATGTTCTTGGTCTGGCAAACATTGATTCATATCGGGTTGCTTAATGAAACCAAAAAATTAGAAAATAATCTCCACAACTTCTATGACTTCCACATAATTATAGGTCATACCCTACAAACATGCAGGGAGTTTAGGTCCATGGTTCAAAGAATAATGAATGAAGGCCAGATAGAATTCTATCATGAAATCACACATGCTACTGAATCTATCAATATGATAAGAGATGAAACAATGTAGCCACCTTACGGAAGAACTTGACCTTTCATTCTTTATGGCAAGTCAAGTCTCAAGATCAGTTCTTCAATATCTACACTGAAGTTAGTTGTGGAAGTACCAAAACCATTCTCGTATAAGAGCAGCAAAGCTGTCCCATAGAAATACAAGAATCATGTAGTAATGATCGGAGAACAAACTCCCTCAATTGCTGCAATGGAACTGTCAGGAGTTAGTCACCTAACCCATAGCGGTAGGTGTTACGCTTCCCAAGCTTAAGAAAAACAAAAAGTTAATGCATCTCCAAGCACCAGTACCACTTAGGCCTAAGCAAATAATTTTGAGCTTGAGAAAGTCAGGGAAGTAGTAAGTGAAAGAGAAGCCACAAAGTTTCTGAAGTTCATCAAGCACACTGAATACTGCATTGTAGACTAGTAAAGCAAACAACCCACAAAGATTTCTGTGCTATCTCTGCTTTTTAATTCAGAGGTTCATCGAAATGCATTACTGAAGATGCTAAACGAAGCATATATGTCCTCGGACATCCTCATGGACAAGTTGGATCGGCTAGTGAACAACATCATGATCGATAATTATATCTCCTTCACTAATGATGAGATCTCACCTAGAGGCAGGGGTAGTTATAAAGCTCTACATATCACTACCCATTGTGAGGGATGCATTTTGCCTAACGTACCCACAGATAATGGGTCAGCCCTTAATGTTATGCCTATGACTACATTAAACAAACTCCTTGTTGATCAGTCAACATCAAGAGTAGCCACTCCATAGTCTGAGCTTTTGATGGTACATGTCACAGAGTAATTGGAAATATCACAATCCAGCTTTAGATAGGCCCATGTACATATGAAGTTGACTTCCAAGTTTTAGATATTAATCCTTCTTACAACTGCCTATTAGGAAGGCCATGGATACACTTCGCTGGAGCCATCCCATCCTTTCTCCATCAGAAGCTTAAATTTATGATAGATGATAAAGTAGTCACCATTTGAGCTGAAAAAGAAATGATCGCCACTGCTTTCACTGAGGATATCTACATAAAGCCTAATGAAGATGCACTGAAGCAATCCTTCCAATCCTTCAAGTTTATTAATGCAACATTTATGGGAGAAGGATTGCCAATAGTTAAATCCTTCCTGTCAAAGAGTACCTACTTAGGTTTAAAAATGATCATTGGCAGAGGTTCCCATACTGGAAAAGGGCTTGGCAAGAATCTATAAAGGATGGTCTGAGCCTTACCAGTCACCACTCAAGCCAACAAAAGAAGGTTAGGATTCAAGGCCAATGCACACTTAAGAAAGTAGCAAGAAAAGAGGATCTATAACCAAAAGATGACATGATCATTGGTTCATGAAGGGGAATCGAAGCCAATAATGTTCTCAACTCTCCATGAGGTATTTTGTGTAGGAGAATGAATCGAAGCCAATCAAAAGAGCAAAAGGCTAAAGATGTCTCAGTTATCCTAAACAGAGCACTTAACAACCTATATCCCCAAGATACCAAGCCATAAAATTTATGTCCTTCCACAAAGACCTAATTTTGATGATAGGGTCATGAAAGAAGCCCTTGCACTTTTCCTGTCCCTTTTATGCAACATTAAGAAATGAAAACCTACCTGCCCTCACCCAAAGGCAGATAAGTGTCTTATGTACGGGGCATTTTTTATCAAACATTATCAATGAAATGACTTTTGCATATATTATTCCACATTGTATATCACTTTTTAACCTTTTTGTCTCCATTACTCTTTTGCCTTCATTTTTATCCAAATCCTTTGGTTGTGTATATGCCTTTTGCAATGTTTATTTCTTTACCCTTTCAGGTTCCTTGATAACAGTGATATGGATGTGTCTAATGGGTTACTGAAGATCAATTTTGAATAGTTAATTTGTACTATTAAAGTTGATCTTGAATAAGATTTTGAAGATAGCTTTGTACCATTAGACCTCTAATAATTAGTCAAGAAAGAGGAAAAGTAGATCATGCCCCATAATGACCCAATGGAAGTAATAAATTTGGGTACTCAGGAGGATTAAAAGGAGGTTATAATTGAAACCTCAATAAAGTTGACAACTAGAACCAAGTTGAGAGACCTACTCTAGGAATATCGAGATGTATTCATTTGGTCATATCAAGACATGCTAGGACTAGACTTTGATATAATGGTCCACAAGCTTCCCATCAAGCCTAGATGCAAACCAATCCGGTAAAAGTTAAGGTAGATGAAGCCAAAAATGCTCTTTAAAATTAAAGAGGAAGTCAAGAAGTAGTTTGATGCAGGGTTTATCAAAGTAGCCAAGTATCCATAATGGGTTGCCAATATAGTCCCAGTCCCAAAGAAAGATGGCAAAGTATGAATGTGTGTTGATTATCAAGATTTGAATCAAGCTAATCCTAAGGATAACTTTCTGTTACCCCATATCAACACTTTGGTAGACAACACGGCCATGAATTCTCTTTTCTCCTTCATGGATAGATTCTCAGGCTACAACCAAATCAAGATAATGCTCGAAGACATGGAGAAAATAACTTTCGTAACCATGTGGGGGATATTTTACTATAATGTCATGCCCTTCAGACTCAAAAATGTTGGGGCAACCTATCAGCAAGCCATGGTAGCCCTATTCCATGACATGATGTAGAAAGAAATTGAGGTCTACGTTGATGACATGATTACCAAGTCAACGAAAGAGGAGGAGCATGTCACAGGCCTTAAGAAACTTTTTGAACTGCTATGAAAATTTCAACTCAAATTGAATCCTGTTAAGTGTACCTTTGAAGTCACTTCGGGTAAGCTTCTAGGCTTTATAGTCAGCAAAAAATGTATTGAAGTTGACCTAGATAAAGTCAAAGCCATTCAAGATATGCCACCACCTCAAACCCAAAAAGAAGTGAAAAGCTTTTCAGGGAGACTGAACTATATTGCTAGATTCATATCCAAGCTCACTGATAAATGCGACCCCATTTTTCGACTCTTTCACAAACAAAATCCAAGAGAGTGGAATGAGGCATGTCAAAAAGCCTTTGATAAAGTCAAACATTATTTGTCAAGCCCGCTAGTGTTGGTACCACCGGTGCCTAGTCGACCTTTAATTCTTTACTTGGTAGTTTCCATAAATCTATGGGTTGTGTATTAGGGCAACATGATGAGTCAGGAAGGAAGGAAATAGCAATCTACTACTTAAGCAAAATGTTCACAAAATGCAAGTGCAATTTCTCCATAGTCGAGAAGTTATGTTATGCTTTAATATGGACGGCTAGAAAACTCAGGCAGTACATGCTATATCACACCACATGGTTGATTACAAGGCTTGATCCAATTAAGTATCTATACAAAGCCCCTGCACTATCAGAAGGCTAGCTAGATGGCAAGTCCTGCTTTCTAAATAAGGCATTACCTATGTTAGTTAAAAGGCCATCAAGGCAGTGCATAGCTGACTTTTTGGCAAGTTGAGCAGTAGATGACTATGAACCCTTAAATTTTGACTTCCTAGATAAAGATCTAATGTGCATTTCTAAAGATGAAAACACCTCTAACCAAGATCAATCCTAAAAGATGTATTTTGATGGAGTATCAAATGCTTTAGGACATGGAATTAGGTAATATTGATGTCACCCGATGGGAGTCATTATCCGTTCATAGCAAGGCTAAATTTTGACTACACAAATAATATCACAGAATATGAAGCTTGTGTCATGGGGCTTCAAGCAGCCAGTGAGAAGAACGTCAAGATATTGCAAGTGTTCAGTGATTCAGCCCTAGTCATCTATAAATTAAAAGAGGAATGGCGAACTCATGATGCCAAGCTAATGCAGTATGGGAAGCTGATAGCAGAGCTCAAGAAAGAATTTAATGATATTAGTTTTCAACACTTACCTCAAAAAGATAACTAAATAGCTGATGCTTTGGCTACCTTGTCATCCATGTTTAAAGTTAACTAAGAGTCAGACATTGCTCCCATCTAGATAAGCATCTACATAACTTCAGTTCATTGTCATAGTGTTAAAAAATAAAAGGATGACGTACCTAGTACTATAACATCCTTTATTACATCAAGGATTAGCAATATCCCAAACATGCAACTAAGACTAATAAAAAGACTATCAGAAGGCTGGCTATGGGATTTGTTCTCAATGGAAAAATCTTATACAAAAAAAGTCACGAGCAAGGGTTGCTCAGATGCGTTGACACTCCTAAAATGAAAAAGATCCTAGAAGAAGTATATGAAGGGATTTATGGCACACATGCCAATGGACATCAGATGGCCAAGCAAATCAGGAGAGCAGGTTATTACTGGTTGACCCTCACGAGAGACTGCATTAATTTGACCCTCACAAGAAACTGCATTAATTATGCCCAAAAAAATGCCAGAAGTGTCAAATCTATACGAACAAGATCAATGTCCTTCCAAAGCCATTTCACGTCATGACAGCTTCATGGCCATTCTCCATGTGAGGCATGGACGTTATTGGGCCAATCACCCCTAAAGCTTCTAATGGGTATCATTTTATCTTGTTAGCGATCGACTATTTCACCAAATAGGTAGAGGCTGCCTCATATGCTAATGTCACTAGATCGATCATCTGTAAGTTTGTCAAGCGGGACATTATCTGTAGATATGGCCTCTTGAACCAATTCATCACAGAAAATGCAAGCAATTTAAACAATAAAGTGATGCAAATGGTTTGTTCATAGTTCAAGATCTAGCATCATAATTTTGTCCCTTATCGCATAAAGATGAATGGGGCAGTTGAGGCGACCAACAAAAATATTAAAAGAATAGTTGAGAAAATGGCCGAGCCTTACAAAGATTGGCATGAAAAGCTATTCTTTGCACTTTATGCCTATCGGACCTCAGTTCGCACTTCCATGGGTGCTACCCCATTTTTTCTTGTCTATGAGATGGAAGCTGTATTGCCTATCAAAGTTGAGATCCCTTCTCTCAGAATCTTTACGGAAACCAAACTTGAAGAAGCTAAATGGGTTAAGAGCAGATACGAGTAGCTCAACCTCATCGAGGAAAAACACATGAAAGCTATTTGCCATGGTCAAATGTATCAAAGATGCATGATCCGAGCCCATGACAAAAAGATATGCCCACAACAATTTCACCAAGGCGAATTGGTATTACAGAAGATCCTCCCAATTCACAAAGATGCATGGGGCAAGTGGACCCCTAATTGGGAATGACCATATGTCATGAAGAAAGCCTTCTCCGGAGGGGCCCTAATCTTGTCAGAAATGGACGGCAATGCCTTGTCCAACCCATCAACTTAGATTCTATCAAGAAATATTACACGTGAAAGGTGAAAACCTGAAAAGGCATCCTTAAAAACAGAAAAAAACAAACAATAAATAACAAAAAGAAAACAAAACAAACAAAAAAAAAGAAAACAAAACAAAAAAAAAACAAAAAAAAAAGAAAACAAATGAAAATCTGAAAAGGGCATCTAGGTAGCCAACCCGACTATAATTGAAAACCCTAAGGGTGACTTAAGAAGATCAATTTTGATGGGGCATAAACTGAGAGTACCTACAGGACAATGCAAAGCAATTCTAGAGATCTTCTGAAGATCAGCTCATACTAATCACATTTATTGTTCAAAAAAATCCTGAAAAGCACTTAAGGAACATCCATGTCATGATTGTCAGAGGCATCTTCTGCCCAAAAGATCATACTTTTTGCCACCGAATCACTTGTTTGTCAAATAGTATACCAAGTTGTATCTCTTTATTATTATGAATGAATATTGCCTTGTTTTTTTAACCTCATACAATTCACATTACACTTGTCATTTAGTTAATAATGTTTGATAATCAACTGAAATATGCATCAAGACATCTCGATATTACATTGAAAGGAAAAGAAAAGCACAGGGAACTCTGCTCATGCCTTAATCGTCAAGATCATGCACTTTTCATGTCCAAACACCTACTCTGCATGACCATAAACTAAACCATTTCTTGCTTTCACAAGCCACATGTCAAAAAGAAAAACCATTTTAGGCTGACCAAAAATTGACCCATGTGTTCTATCAAAATCCTATCGAAACTAGAGACATCAGTCTAATCAGTCGAATAGTCTCCAAATTATTAACAATGCCTTCCAATTGTCATGAAAATGATTGAGCCTCCAGAATTAGGAAATGCAACAATCCAAATTCTTGAGAGTAGATTTTGGTCATATCCAGTGGAGCTGGGACAACCTATAATCCTCAGCGAGGTTAGGAAAATTTTTGTCTATAGTCGCATTAAAGATAAATAGCCATCCCTATGAGAGTCTAAATGACGTACAAGGAGAATTACAGCTATTTCCCATATTAGACTTCACATCATGCAATCATGATAGCATTCCATATCATGCATTCACATTACCATCACACATCATCATTTTTACAGTATCACTCCAAGCTAGGTTTACTGAACCTCTAAGGAATTCCTGGTAAGTACTCTAAGCTTCACAAGCCAAGTGTCATTTAGGTAAGGTTTTTTTCTCCTCATCACCTCATGTTAAAACCTTTTTTATCAAGAAACTACTGTCAAAAGGCCAGTGTCAAGAAATTGTTGTCTAGAAGCTATCATAAAAAACTTTTGTCAAGAATATTCATCAGAAGCTTTGTCAAGCATTTTGTCAAGAACTAGTGTTAAAACCTTTTCATCAGGAAATTTTATCATAAACTTTTGTTAAGAAAAACTTGTATTAGAAGTTTTATCAAAAAATGTTGTCAGCACTTTTTCAAAGCCCACAAGCCAGTGGCACCCTTTTCAAAGCCCACAAGTCAATGGCACCTCTTTCAAAGCCCACAAAGTTAGTGGCACCTTTTTCCAAAGCCCATAAGTTAGTGGCACCTTTTCAAAGCCCATAAGTCAGTGGCACCTTTTCCAAAAGCCCACAAGTCAGTGGCACCTTTTCAAAGCCCACACAAGCTGGTGGCACCCAAGTCTGAGTCAAAGCCCACACAAGCTGGTGGCACCCAAGTCTGAGTCAAAGCCCACACAAGCTGGTGGCATCCAAGTCTAAGTCAAAGCCTGCACAAGCTGGCAGTACTCAAATCAAAGCCTACACAAGCTAGTGGCACCCAAGTCTAAGTCAAAGCCTGCACAAGCTAGCGGCACTCGAATCAAAGCCCACACAAGCTGGTGGCACCCAAGTCTAAGTCAAAGTTTGCACAAGCTGGCGGCATTCAAATCAAAGCCCACACGAGCTGGTGACACCTAAGTTTAAGTCAAAGCTTGCATAAGCTGGCAGCACCCACATCAAAAATCCATGTTACTCTGCTCATGCCTAAAGGGGTCAAATCTTAAAAAACCTAACACCCTAGTGTTTGGGGAGCTTGTTCCACCCCGAACAAAATAGTGTCTATTTGTCTTTGTCTTGCTTTTGATTTTCAGCAACGGTCAAAGAGGGGCTGCTATAGGCACCTTATTTTGTTCAAGCTAATTTTTAAAAACTTGATTTTTACTCGTTTCTTTTCATAAAAAAGATCAACCTATAAAAATTATGAATTTGGACTTTTGAATTAATTAAAACATATTTTGAAGTCTAAATTAGATCAAAAGGTTCAATGTCATATAATCACCCCACTTCTCCCTAGTTTGTTGACTAATATCACCATCAGCCACCTTATTTGCTGGAAAATCATTTCAGCATTTAAACTAGCCACCTTATGTCTATCACATTGGCAATAAGTTGCTCCTTACAGCCACTCTATAGCCGCCAAGCTGACATCACTTTGTTCCCCTTAAGAAATGACCAAGAACACCTCTAAATTGGCTCTAAAATGCTGGCATAAATAGACCACTTATAGCTCAGCTAAAAGTGGTTAGATTCCAACTCATTTTCAGCTTCCAAAACACATTCCTACACCAAGAAAACCAGATTCCCGTAGTTCTTCACTCACCACCCAAAAATAGCCCTAAAACATTTACTCTTAACCATTACACATTCTAAAAATCACCCTCATCCATACCAAAACCAAAACCTTATTATTTCTCTCATTTTTTTGCTTATTAACAACAAGGAAAAGAGGGAAATTCAAGCCATCTCTACCGCTCTAACTATTTGGCCAAAAATTGAAATTTTATTGGTATAACTTCCTACTTTATCAGTTTCATTTTTTTATTTTTTAGCATCTTCATCATTTTAGTGAGCTCTCTATGTTTCCATCACCATATAAGGATTTCCATGCATTATTGTGGCCTTTGGTTGTGTTAGTTTAGGATTTGGATGCCTTAATGCCCTTTAGATGTGCAAAATTCCTTATTTTATCCTCATTATTTTGGTAGCTTTTGCTCATGCATTTTATGCCATATCCATGCATCTTGTTATCCTTAATCCATGTATGAATCATTACCCTAATATATTTCAAGCATATTTATACATTAGCTTGCATTTTGTCATGAATCATTTTCATTTTTAACTTTCATAACATTTTCTTGTCAAAGTGCATAACACTTTCTTTGTTAAGACCATTGGTAAAGTTTGCATCCCCATTTATGTTATATGCCATCCTCTTGTATGTTTGTTGTCTTCCCTTTGTCAAAATGCATGTTTGATGGCTGTGAAAAATTGACTTTCAAAACCTCCCTAAGCCAAGCATGTTAACCTCAACCAATGAGGATTAGCATTGACTTAGCATTTTCCTCAAGGTTAACAAAACAAATCTTAGGAAAATTAAGTTTTCCAAAATTTAGAATCTTGATTGAAAGAGAACAAAACTTTTGATTTTTCAATGAGAATGGCCTTCCACTTGTTCCCAAAATGTTTGTACTTTGTTTTTGAGTTAAAACCTTGAGTGGTATGATTAATAGACTGTTTCATCATCCCAAGCTACTCTAGGGCTGTGCAAATGAGTTCATGATACTCATGCCACTCTTTCCCTTCAGTCATGGATGTTTGAATGTCGATGACTCGAGTTTGGACCCATAAACATAAAGAAAATAAGAAATATCCTCTACTTTACATTGTCCCCTGCTGGCAGTAGCATTATTACAAATTAAAAAATCACTTTAAAATCTTAAACCATTTTTCATGAATTTTATAATATTTTTCTCTGAAAGTGTGTCAAAACACCTTTAAAATAAGGTCTTGTTCATCGTTAGATGGATGAAAGAGTTATGATTTTTTAAACGTAGTGTCTAGAATCCTTAGAGTGAACAAAGTGCATTTTGGTTGGGCCTTTTAAGCCCACCAAATGGTTTTTCCAAATCCATCAAGCATTTTTCCTAAAATGTTCATGAAATTCCCTTTCTAGAATGGTATTATTTGCAATTTTTCGATACCAAATGAGTCTAAAATGATTTTTCAAATTTTGACACACCTTGTCACTCATATGCTCTACCAGTAGCGAAAATCCAAACTTGAAAATTTATTGCCCCAGAAAGTGACTTTATGGGATATTGAGAATATTTTTAGGTTGACCCTTATCAAGTTACCTTTCTAACAGTATCTTGTCCAACTTTTAAAGCCTTCAAACCAATTTAGAATAAATTCGGAAAGCAGGATAGCATGATGCTATCCTCTATTTTCGGTTATGGTCAAAATTAAGTTGTTTTCCCGAATTTCATCTCGAGACATTCCAATGTCTATATATCATCGCGATCAAACTTAAGAACATGCTTTGACCTCCCATAGGCTTGTATCAAGGCACAAACATAATTTACATTTTTACCATCCTCATTCAAAATAATTTCTTTTGCCAAAAGTTGTCAAAACGCTCACACATTTCCTAAATCACAAAGTTTTGTCAACTTAAGTTTTTCAACTTGACTTCTTTAAAAAGTGTCAGACATGTCATTTTTGGGAATACTCCAACCTTAACCTTCCAAGAGGATAATCCAACCTCGCTTTTCAAAATTGTCAAGATTTAAAAGTCCTCCTTTGTAAAAACTATTTATCATCCACGGGGATACTCTAACCCTACCTTTCTGAAGGGATACTCTAACCTTGTCTTTCAACTACAATTAATTTTTTCCTATTTCCCGAACTTCCATGAATGTGTCAAACAAATCTTATTCAATCAAGAAACCCATATACATTTCAAAAATTATTGACTTGATTATTCCCAAATAATCGATGCCAATTGTGAGTAAATTTTAATAGTCCATCCCTTTTCTTTATCATTATATTGAATAATCCATAGTATGTTACTTCATTTATTGTCTTACTAAAGTGATTTCTTTGTGATGCTTATTTGTATTCATGTTTTTCAATCATTTCAAATAAAACTGAAGGTAATATTCTGTGTGGGTATCTCTCCAGTGCCCAAAGTGGAATATTCTATATTTTAAAGTAAAATCCAGAGGTCATTGTTATTTAAAATCTTTATATTCCCCATCTCTCCAAGGCATATATGAGATTAAATCTTTTTCATCAAAACCTGGATTTATATTTCAATAAGATTCATGCATTAAAAGAGGGTTATATTGAAATAATGATAAGGTAAGATTGAAAGAATCAAAATCGAGATAAGACATAGCTAGTAAGGTATCGATTTTAGGCATCGAGGTTTGTACCTCATCGTCCAAACCAACTCTCAAACCCAATGTTGAATCTTTGTACTACGTAGATCATAGGATCGATGTTTTGAGTTTCATAACTCAAAACATGGGTTTCAATAGGCATTCAATCATGCTTAGCCTAAAATGATCGATGGCAACTCTAAACATTGGCCTTTTTATGATGGTCATCCGAGACCAATAAGATAAGTGATTCATCTTATGGTCCCCCTAACTATGTCATAAGTCAAGAATCTATACTTTCTCATTCTCGTCATCTTGAGAAGAAAAAGTCTCGATCAAAAAGACATTCCCAAGCCAAAAAAATATTTTAAGTTGTATGCACCCATAGATCCACGAGGATCCACCCCTAGGTCCGTTATAACAAGATAAAGTAAGCAATCAACCGGAAGGTGACAGAAGCTTAACCTTCATAAATTATGCCTTCATTCAAAAAACTAAAGGCAGACACTAGAGAAGCTGAGTTGATGACAAGATCCTACCTCGTAAGATAGGACCAAATAGCAATAACATGATCGTGATCATCAATAATGAGAAAAGCATTGCTAAAGAATGTACGGATAAGATTTTTGTGAACCAAAACATTTAAAAAAAGAAATTTGGTCCATCTGAAGGTTTCAAAAATCTGAAAGTAAGGATAACTAATGGACCAAAAAAGGGAAAGTCGATAACTTGACATTATTGGATCAGCATCTGGGCATAAATGGTGGTGAAATGCTTATGAGCCTGTGCATCATGGAAACATAAGTCAAAGAAGGACTGATTTTGGGTTAGAGGTGGTTGATGAGTAGAAGAGGTAGAGGCACAGGTGATGGGACCTTGACAACATGTTGTTTGTTTGGTTTTAGGAGGCATAATTGTGTTTGAAAAACATTAAGGACTTTTGTCAAGTAGGTGGTGATAGAACAGGTCAAGCAAGTCAAGTAAGTAAAGTGCTAGTTAGGGAAAATGATTGAGCAGGTGGTGGGCACTAAGTTTGGTTGGTAATTGGTGTGATGTAGTAAGTAAATCCACAACCAATCGCAACAATAGAGTGGGGAAAAGCTTAGGAATGAAAAAATAGTCAAATTTTGGGAAACAATTTGGACAAAGATGATGGATTTAGAAAGGGAAGTGGTAAGGGTTAGGGTGATGGAGGGTTTCAAATTTGTTGATGTTTTGGATGATAATGGGTGATTTTCAAATGGTTTTGGGTAAGTGTGATGAAGTAAATTGGTTTATGGATTATGAGAAAAGGGTGATGATGATAAGTTTTAAAGATTGAAGGATGAGTGAGGGAGAGGGTGGTAGGGGAGAGGATGAATAGTGCTCGATAGAATGAGCATTTCGTGCACGAGAAGTCCTAAATTAACAGTGAGTATCAATACAAAAGAGGTAGTACCAATACAAAGAACATTTCTAGGTTCTGTATCGATACAAGAAACTAGGTCTCGAGACTTAGAATAAATTGCTCTGTATCGATATAGGCTAGGGAGTATCGATACAGTGTATCGATATAGAAGATACAGATATCGATACAAAGAACAAGTATGGGTTTGTATCGGGTTTGCATCAATACAATGGAAACTAGTTAAATGGAAAAAGAATGTACAGGGATCTATACATATGGCCTAGTATTTGGTCATTTCCAATAAGATGGCATCAAATTAGGCATATTTTTTACCCAATTATCCTTTGAAAAACATTTAAAAATGCAACTTGGACCAAAATCAAAATCATTTAGCATGGACAATTCAAAATTTAATTAAGAGACAACAAAATTATCCAAGAATGAGAAATTTGTACCAAAAAAATCATCAAACAAGTAAGTGTTTAAAGCTAGCTTCTCAAACTAAGCATGATGTAAGCAATATTGAGGCAAAGTATCAGGATTGGATCAAATTATGAATTTAGGGTGCATTCATTAAGCCAATTTCTCTTCTAATTGTGCAAAATCTATCCTTGTCAAGTGGTTTAGTGAAAATATCAGCTAGTTAATGCAAGGTATCAACGAATTCAAGCACTATATCACCTTTTTGCTCATGATCTCCAATAAAGTGATGTCTAATTTCTATGTCCTTGGTTCTAGAATGTTGAATTGGATTTTTGGTGAGACAAATGACACTAGTATTATCACATTTAATTGGAATATGATCGATGGTAATGCCAAAATCCTCCATTTGTTGTTTTATCCATAAGATTTAGGCACAACAACTTCCCTTAGATATGTATTCTATTTCGATTGTGGATAAAGCAACACTATTTTGTTTCTTAGAGAACCATGATACAAACATATTTCCAAGAAATTGAAAAGTAGCTGAAGTGTTTTTCCTATCAATTTTACATCCACTAATATCTGTATCGGAATGAGCATGTAAGACAAGAGATGATTATTTTAGATACCGTGAGCATAGATTAGGAGTGTCTCTTAGGTATCTAAAGATTTTTTTCACGATGACTAGATGTGACTCCCATGGTGATGATTGGTATCTAGCACATAGGCATACACTAAGTATTATGTCGAGTCTATTTGTGGTAAGATATAGCAATGAACCTATCATAGACCTATAAAGTTTAGAGTCAACAATTTTACTTCCTTCATCCATTTCAAGTGGTGTGGAGCAAGGCTTTGCTTCATCCATTCTGAACCTCTTGAGTAATTCCTTGGTGTACTTTGCTTGATTAATGAAAATGCCATCTTTTGTTTGTTTAGTTTGTAGTCCTAAAAAGAATGTTAATTCTCCTATCATGCTCATCTCGAACTCACCTGGCATTAACTTAGAAAATTTTTGACAAAAAGATTCATTAGTGGCACTAAAGTTAATGTCATCAACATAAACTTGAATCACTAAAATGACCTTGTTTTTTACTTTTATAAATAGAGTTTTTTCAACATTGCCTCTAATAAAACCTTTTTCAATTAAAAATTTTAAGAGTCTCTCATACCATGCCCTAGGTGCTTACTTTAATTCATACAAAGCTTTTGAAAGTTTAAAAACATGATCGAGAAAATGAAGATTTTCAAAACCAAGAGGTTGCTCAACATAAACTTCCTCATTAATGAAACTATTTAGAAAGGCACTTTTGGCATCCATTTGATACAACTTGAAATTGTTAAAGTATGTAAAAGCTAAAAGTATTCTAATGGCCTCTAGTCTAGCTACGGGGGCATAAGTTTTATCATAATCAATTCTTTTTTCTTGACTATATCCTTTAGCTACTAATCTAGCCTTATTTCTAACTATTATTCCATTCTTATCAAGTTTGTTCCTAAAAAACCCATTTAGTACCTACGATGGGATAATTACTAGGTCTCTCTATTAAATTCCAAACTTTGCTCCTTTCAAATTGGTTTAACTCTTCTTGCATAGCCACGATCAAACTATCATATTTTAGAGCCTCATCTAAATTCTTGGGGTTTAATTTATGAAAGAAAAGCTACATAATTGCATGTATTTCTAAGAAATGATCTAGTTCTTACCCTTTTGTTTAGGATCAACAATTATCTCACCTTTTTTGACATAAGTCAACTCTCTAAGATGATTTTTTTCCCTTTCTACTTGAGTTGGCTCATGT
>JBBYHM010368873.1:0-18588 GCA_038381775.1 Adansonia rubrostipa | reverse complement strand
TCTAAAAAAATTAATATAATTAGATAATTAGGTGTTTCATAGTAAGTAAGAGTCTTAATGGAATACAGCCTCTTAAGGAGGTACATTGCACCAACTTTGCTAACCTTTAGTAAATTTAATATTTTTATTTAAAATTATATTTTATTTTATTTTAATTTGATCATATCAGACTTTATATTTCAATAAAGTCTAAACTGGACAAGTCTTACTCCAAGCAGGAGATAAGTGGCTCAACATTTAGGGGAGTTCTAGTCTAACTAGGAGTTTGCTCCATGCATGGCTATCTTAGTCATCCTAATTCTACTCAAACACTATTGTCTTCCTTCCACTAATCCTCTGAAAACACAGTAAATTTATAGCAACATCTTGCTACCTAGGGATGCCACACCAAGGTCACAAGAGCAAAGACAAGGTGGTGCAATCAACACATGCACCTAATGCACCTGATATGGCCTGAAATTGAAATGTTTTCAACTTCGATTTTAACCAAAATTTTCTAGCAAGTAATATGAACATTTCATGACATTTTTAAGGTGGAAAAACAAGGAAAAAGTTCACTAATAGATGCTAAAAATTTTTAGCACTATCAAAACAGTGAAACTGAGCCATCCTCTTAATAGTCAACACCAAAATGTTGATAGATGACTCTAATATCAATTTAATTAGAAAAAAGCATATTTTAAACTAATTACTATTGATAATAAACATGGATTAACATGTTGGAAAATTAAAAATTAAAATGAAACAATACTTTTATTTTTAATTCAAGAAATTGATTAATACAACATCGAAACAACCCAAAAAACGTAAGACATGTTAAAACTTTAACTTGAATTAATTAAAATAGTTGTGATGAATTCCATGGAATGCCAAATGATCCAAATAAAGAGAAAAAAAGAATGGTCAGTGTCTGAGACAAGAGCTGGAAGCTGGTCTATGGAAGTTGGGAGCTAATACGCAAAAAGTCGAAGTTGGTGCACAGGAGTTAGAGGCTGGAGCCAATGCAGCTAGGAGCTCAGCTAAAGCTAGAATTGAAACAGGCACTAGAAGTCATGGGCCGATATCATTGTTATGGCAATGAGCTAGAAGATATCTATTAGCTACTAAAATAATTTATTCAACTATCAAGTTTGTTATGAGAATTCTAGAATCAAGAAATCTGTTGGAGGCATCTGTGTATTTGCTTATATATTGTGCTAGATGTACCATATGAAATTCATGAATGAATCCACTAAAAATCCTTCTTTCTTTTTCTTTCTCTTTTTTCTCTTTTCTCTTCTTTTTTCTTTATCTATTTCTCTATTTTATTTACTTTGAGTCAATCACAAAATACAATCTGTGATAAATTTCATGTCAGAGCTATAAAAGGTCCATTTTGAGCTAGGAAATTCTAGAAAAAGTCAAGGAATGGTTGAGGGAACTGATTAAATGTGCTACTTGATTAGGTCCAACCTTTACGGGCTTGACTAAAGTCCCTTCAACTTTTAAAAACATAATACCTAAGTGGTGGAAAGACTAGAAAAGAGAGATAGAGGCCAAACTCTAGGCAAATTAAAGTTATATGAGCAAAATCTTAGAGTTGCTAAACTAGAAAGAAGGTTTACAGAACTAAGTAGAAGTCACAGGTTACTCTTCCAACTCTGCTAAAGTTCATTCTCTACTGACTTCACGGCCTAAAAGGGATGATAAAAAATTTATGGAAATGATTGTGATTGACTGTGATAAGAAGATTTCTTATAACACTAATAAACCTGGGTTCCTATCAAAACACTAACCTGATACTCACTCTCATTTAAAACAATCCCTTTAGGAGTAATGATTATATTGTTCGAATTAGGGCAGTGCATTCATTTCGTGCCTTTTCTTTAAGGCCTAAAATTGAGTTACCTATATTCAATTATAACAATCCAAGAGGTTGGATAAAAAATGTCAAAAATACTTTAGCATATTTGCTATTGAAGATCATAAAAAATTGGAAGTGGCAGCTATGTATTTATTCGAGAATGTAAAGATATGGTTAGATGGGTATGTAATGCTAACTCTTTAAGCTACTTGGTAAGAGTTTGACTTAGATTTATGTTATAGATTCTGTAGCAGAACCTCTTCTAATATTATTAAAAATTTTAATAACAACATAGAAATCCATAGTTAAAGAATATCAATAAAAGTTTGAAGAACTGAAACCTTTTATGCTTTAATATAACCCTTATTTAAATGAAACCTATTTTGTATCTAGCTTTGTTAATGGCCTAAAGGAGGAACTCAAGCCTAGAGTCAAAGCCTATGACCCACCTACCTGAGCAATAGCTTATAAACAAGCTAAGTTACATGAACTGTCTATAGAGCTAAAGAGTAAAAAATGCAAACCTTAACCAAAAAACTACTACCAATCCTCACCCTACTATAACTATTTACCCCAAATATACCACCCTTACTTTTTAAAACTTAAAACCACAAAATAACCTTGTAACCACACTAAATAGACTAACTAATTGACTATAGAAGAGCATAGAATTTATGTTTGAAATATGCTAAACAATTCACTCCTAGCCATGTTTGTAAGAACAAACAACTAAATTCCATTGAGGCAATTAAAGTATGGGAGGAAGGTTAAAAGAAGAATGCTATAACCATGCTGAACAATAATAAACAATGCCAGAATAAGATAATAAAGAGGAAGAGTTAAAGGTCTTGCTAAATGCCTTCACTAGTAATATAGGGCATAACATTCTTTCGATTTAAAAAAGTTTAAAAAGAAGGCTAGTTACTATATTATTTGATAATAGGAGTACACACAGTTTCATCACTCTCGGGTTCGCTAAGGATTGGATAAAATAGTACTAACTAAGCCCTTATCTTTCATAGTGTCAAAAGAAGAGAAGGTGTTTAGCTCAGCAAAGTATAAAGAGCTAATATGGTTAATGCAAAAACATCAGTTTAGTCATGATTTTATGGTATTAGCAATGGAAAGTAATGACAGTGTCCTCAAGGTAGATTGGATGAGGAAGTTTAGTCCTATGATGTTTAACTTTAATGATATGTCTTTTGTTTTTCAAAAAAAAAAATTAGCAAGTGGTGTTGAAGGGAGCTAATTACACTGCCAACTTAAAACTAATTTCTTGAGAAAAGTTTCAAAAGCTAGTTTAGAAAGAACCAGAGTTACTTAGGGAATTGTATGTGATCAATAGGGACTATGAAGAAACCAAGACTCCTTTAATACTAACAAAAATTATTAGAATCCTATCAAGATATTTTTGAAGAGGCATATAGGTTGCTACTAGAAAGATCATATGGTCATGCTATCACTCTCAAACCTTGATTACAACCTATAAATTTAAGGCATTACAAGTTCCCTCATCACCAGAAAGAAAAAGTAGAGAAACAAATATTAAAAGTGCTATCTTCTTCAATTATACAAACTAGCATGGGTCCATTTTCATCAACTTGTTTACTAGTTAAAAGAAAGATAAAAGCCAGAGATTGTGCATTGACTATAGGCAACTCAATGCCATGATAGTGAAGGACAAGTTTCCTATTCCAATTGTTGAGGCCCTATTAGATTAATCAAAATAAGCAAAATATTTTTCTAAACTTGATCTGAGGTTAAGTTATTGGCATATCTAAATAAAAAAGAAGATGTCATTGAAATAACTTTTAAAACACATCAAGGCCATTATGAGTTTATGGTAATGCCTTTTAGAATCACTAACGCATCAGCCACTTTTCAAGCCTTGATGAATAGTGCATTTGTACCTTATCTAAGGAAATTTGTACTGGTTTTTTTATGATATATATGTTTATAGTGCCACTTTCAAAAATCACGCGCAACACTTACAAATTATCTTTTGAGGCTTTGATGACAAACAAATTGTTTCCTAAGAAAAGAAAATGTTATTTTGGATAGAAATAAGTGGAATATCTTGGCCATATCATATTAATAGAATAAGTAGTTATGAGTCTATCTAAGATAAAGGTGATGAGAAGCTAGCTATTACCTAAATCCTCAAAGTCTTTAAGAGCACTTTTAAGTTTAACTAGATACAATAGAAAGTTTATAAAAGGATAGAGAGTCATCAGCAAACCTTTGACTAAGATGTTAAAGAAAAATGGCTTCCATTGGACACCCAATGCTATTATAGCCTACACCAAGCTTAAAGAGGTTATAAGTTCAACTTCAGTGTTAGCTTTACCAGACTTTGCCAAGCCTTTGGTTGTCGAAACTAATACATGTTTAATAGGCATAGGAGTTATGTTGTCACAAGAGGGAAGGCCTATTGCTTATTTTAATAAAGGTTTAAGCTTTAAGTGCATTGGTTTTTCTATCTATGAAAAAGAGTATTTAACCATACTAATGGGTGTTTCAAAGTGGAGACACTACCTTAAAGGTGGTCCCTTCATAATTAAAACTGATTATGAGGCTCTTAAGCACTTATTGGAATAAAAATTAACAACCATAATTCAAAAAAAAAGGTTTAACTAAGTTACTAGGGTTGGATTACTCTATTCAGTATAGAAAAGGAAAAAATAATGTAGTAGCAGATGCCTTGTCTAGGTAATTTGAAGATGAAGTTTAATTTAATAGTTTAACATCCACTACTATTATTCTAGAATGGTTGAAGGAGATTTAACAAAGTTATACAGATAATGAGTTTGCTTATAATAAGATTACAATAATGGCAGTAGCTCTTACGTCAATTCCTTATTCTACAATCAGTTATGGAATTCTTAAGTATAAAGAAAAAGTTTATATGGGTGCAAGTGGGTAGCTTGAAGAAAGTTACTACACTTACTTCATGATTTTCCTCGAGGTGGAAAGTTTGGTATATAAGCCACTTACTATAAGATTAAGTTAAATTTCTACTGGCCTGGTCTCAAGAAATAGGTGCACGATTATATTCAATAATGTGATAACTGTCAAAGGAATAAAGACAAGCATGTTACACTTCTTGGACTCCTATAAATAATTTTTATTCCCAAGTTTGGGAAGTTATTTCCATGGACTTTATTGTCAGCTTACCCTTTTGTACTAGATTCAACATCTTGTTATTGACAAACTAACTACGTATTTTCATTCCTATCATTAGCTCATCCATACATAACTTCATTCCTAGCATTAGCTTATCCATACATAACTGAAAATGTAGAACACTGAAGGCTATTATCTTTGATAGGGATAAGGTATTTATAAGCCTATTTTGGCAGGAATTAATGAAGAATATTGGCACTAATGTTCAACTTAGCACAGGTTATCATACAGAGCTAGATAGGCAAACAAAGAGGCTTAACTAGTGCTTAGAGCAACATCTGAGGATTATGTGTTTCTTACAACAGAGACTTAGATACATTAACTGCCCCTTGTAAAGTGGTGGTATAACATAAATTACCATACTGCATTAGTAATGACTCTATCTCAGGCTCTATATGGCTATAAACCACCAAGGTTGTCTTAGGCTATTGTTACTAAGTGGCAAAGGTGGACAAGATACTAAAAGAAAAGGAACAACTAAGCAAGTTGATTACTGATCAGTTACATAAAGCTCAACAAATGATGAAATTTTATACTAATAATAAAAGGACTGAGAGAAGTTTTAAAGTGGGAAATCTAGTCTACCATAAGCTTTAACCTTACAGATAAACTCTATTGGCTATAAGGATAAACCATAAGCTCTTTTCATAACACTATGGCCCTTAACGGGCAACTAAAGTTGGCCAAGTTATTTATAAGCTTTAATTACTTGATCACTCAAAATTCATCTTGTCTTTCATGTTAGCTTTTTTAAAAAAATTAGTGCTAAGATAGTGGCTCGTATAGAACTTCTTATAGAGAAAATGATCAACCATTGGTCTTTCCAATACAAATGATTGATAAAATAACACTGAAACAAAGTAACTAGGTTGTCACTTAGTTACTGGTTATTTAGTCTAACCTTCGACTTGAAAATGCTACATAGAAAGGGTATAGTGTCTTTAAGTTTTAATTACCATCTTTTGATCCTTAGGGACAATGAGTTGTTAAAGAGGGGGTATTATGATGAATTCCATGGAATAATTGGATGATTAAAGTAAAGAGAAAAACAAGAATGGTCAATAGCTAAAATAGAAGTTGAAAACTGGTATGCAGAAGCTAGAAGCTGATATGCAAAAGTTGAAAGCTAGTGCATAAGAATTGAAAGCCAGAGTCAAGGTAGTTGGGAGCTCTGCTGAAGTTAGAATTGATATAGAGGCTAGAGGTCATGAGCTAGTATCATAATTGTTAGCATGAGCTAGAGGTATCTATTAGCTAATAATTTGCACAACTGTCAATTTTGTTTCGAGAATTCTAGAATCTAATAATCTATTAAAAGTGTTGTAAACACCCATATTTCGTCTAGGTCCCTAATTGACTTTTTCTCGATTTAAGAAGCTAAGTGGAATTTTCTAGTCTTAGATCTTCTCGAATGAGGTATAAAGGATAAAAAGGTCCAATTGAAGTTTCAGTTGGTTCTTATGAGCTTAGTATAATGTAATAAGGCATCTAAGCTTGGTTGTCCAATTTAAAGGGTTGATGCCGATTTTAAAAAATAAAGACTCGAGTCTAAAAAATTTGAGGATGTCAAAAGTTGACTCATATATGTTTTTTGTGGTGATTAGAGTGATTACTAAGATTATTTGGATGAAAAGAAACTTGTTTTAGAAGTTCAAATTAAAAGTCAACATTATGGCAAAAATCAACTATAGGCAAAGTTAACTATAAAAATTCAACCTTTGGCTTAGAGTTTGATTTTAAAATTGGAAAAGTTCTATAACTCGAATTTCAAAATTGAGTACACCAAAATGAAATCGAACATAGACTTTAGGTCAAGCTGTAATTAGTATTAGGTCATGAAAAGACCTTAAGAATTTAAAATGCTAGGAGTTTTTAAGAGCTTAATCTAAAAGGTTCAGGATAAAAAGATTCAGATTCTTTGGAGAAAGTCATTAGGGCACATTTTGATTACAGGAAGGAACATTCAGTTGCACTTTTACATAGTTAAATCTTTATAAATTGAATGGAATAAAAATTTATACAAGATTAGTGTAGGAATTTAAACATGGCCAAATTCAACATGTGATTAATGGGCTAACTTCGTTCTTCTATTCATTAATGGCAATAATGTAATTTCCCTTGAAAATTAGTTAGAAGGTTAGTGATCTTAAATCACCAATTTAGAGGACTATAAATAGAAGTGATTAACCATGATTTGATAAACTTTAAAAACTCTTGAAGCTCTAGAATATCTAGAATTTTCTTTTTCTCTCAAGCTCTTATTATCTTTAGAAGGGAAGCTAGCTTGGAGTAGGTATAATCTCTAACTTTTCTCTTTAATTTCAAGTTAATTAACATGTTTTGATGATTGATTCATGCTTTCTATTCTTGATTAATGATTCAACCATGATGTACTATTGATCTATGGTGTTCAACCATTGTGAATCATGATGATTTTATGTTTTCATCTTGATTTGAGCTACGGTTTACTTGATTTCATGTTATTCTAAGTGTGATTACATGATTAATTATTAAAATTTAACTTAAACTCATGTTTAATCAGCTTGATCTAGGTTTGAACTAAATGAAATCACTATAGCTAGGTTTCAACCAATTTACTTTTTTAGGACAATGTTGACTCAAGTTTAATTGAGATAGAATTTGATGATATTGAGCTGAAATCTTGAAGTTTAAATGATAAAATCATGATGTTCTAGCTTGTGAATGAATTTGAACAAGAGAAAGGCAGAGAAACAAGTTTGGTAGCTTAGATTCATAGGATCTTGAGTTTAATTGATTTAATTTTGACATTATCTTGCTAACATAAGCCAATGTGAGCTGATTTAAGCTAAAATCTAAGTAGATGGAACTTAAATATAGCGCTATAAGATGAAATTTTAAGTTTTTAAACTTAAAAAACCATTGACCAAGCTAAAATCATTTCCTTCATGTTCTGCTATAGTGAAACTTTAATGTGCATAAGTGGGTTCACATAATTGATGCTTAGTTGGTGAAAACTAGATGAACTTGGGTAAGCTAAAATTGATGCTTAGTTCAATGAATTTAGAAGCTTACTTGTTTAGTTATAGATCTTAACTAGTTAAAAGCATGATTTGACTATTAAACATGTTAATTGAATTAAATCCAGGCTTATTTTCTTGTGTTTGATTATTAAATGATGAGAATTTAATGAGAATTGATGAGTTGATTAGCATAGGAAGATTTGGCCAAGTTGAATTTTGAGTTTAAAACATCTTTTGTGGATGATTAGTTACTAGAACCTTAGGTTAGTATACTATATGTTTAATTAAATGCATGTTAGGATGTTTAGATTATGTAAAAACTGTGTTTTCAAAAAAAGATCCCTCAACAAGGTTTGTTTTGTTTAATAAGCTTTTTAATGAATAACATAGGGAAATTAAATAAAATGGCTTGAATTAAAGCTAATTTGGAGAAAAATAAAAAAAATTTTAATGTTTAACTATGCTTGTTTGAGTCTAGACTTGGAAAGTTTGAATGTAAGTCAATAGGTACCATTTAGGAGAGTCAAATTATGTGGTTTGGTGTCACTTTGGTATGTCAGCACTTGAGTGTGTGGCATTGATGTGTCATTCACTTGTTGAGGATAAATAATAATTAATAAAAGCGATAAAATCGGAGACATTCTATGACTCTGAAGCATATCGCCAATGTTGAAAAACATGTTTCTCGGTCTTGGCACTTATGAGTGTTTATTGATTCCTCATACATGACATTTTGTAGATTCTGTTTGGTCTTGTTGTTGGACATTCAAACATCCAAAAACATTCAAAAATGTGAAAAAATGCTTCGTGATCATGAGTTATGTCAGAGCTATTATTGTAATCTAGCACGGTAGTCTAAAAAAAATATATACTTTGATTAGATAATAGGGCTTACTAATTTTTATTAGTATTTTTCCCATAATCCTCAGTGATTGGGTACGTAATAGGCTATTGAATGTCCAATTTCATCATCAAATGACTACAGTAACATCCCAAAACATGAGCCATTTGTGTGACTTTTATTTCAGCACCTGATCAGTATTACAAATAGATTTTGATGATGATAATCATTTCTATGTAATTTTGTCAAATTTTTAGATAAATGTAGAATGAATAAGTTTTTCAAGCATGTATAACTTGTTTGGTGGGTATTCGGACAAATCAGGAAGAAATTCCAGAAAGCTAGTTGGGCAGAATGTACTGTGCGATGTAGTAATGTCTAACTAAAAATTCATGTGACAACCAAAATTATTTTCTAGCTTTTTTGAATTTTTTTGGGTTGAAATATAGTGAGTCAACATTTATTAGAATTTGATTTGGCGATTTTATGTGATAGGAATAATCTAGAATAAATTTGAAGAGTTTGGAAGGTCAAATTTGTCACTATTTTGGTACTTTCTAAGTTTGAAGGTCACTATTCTGAGGCATTTGGATGCCTCAGAATTGATTGTTGAAGTCATGTTATATGTGAACATGTCTAGCAATGTCCTATGCAAGGTCCCTAGTGCTCACACTAAAGCTTCCAAGTTTTAATTAAATAAAGTTGATCTTTAATGTTGTTTTTGAAATTATGATTTTCTTCAATTTAGTTTAAGTGTGCTACTTTTTTTATTTCATTTAAATGAAGTCAAAATTGATAAAAAAAATATTAAAAATGGAGTCAAATTAGAGATTATTTATGAAGTCAAGTGGTTTTATAGAATTTTTTCTTTACAAATGATTTTTGCCCTGAATCGGTTATGAATTCAAGCTAGTACTGATAGGAATTCCTAGATACATTTTATATTGATATTTGTTTAATTTTGATAGAATAAATAAAAAAGGAGATTATGGTTGAGCACATATGATTGAAAATTGTCGTGACATACCCCAGGGTGGATCCTCTGAATCTATGGGTGCGTACAAAAAAAGGGTAATGGTTAAATAATGATTAAAGATCGAGAGAACTAGGAACCTAGCAAGACACGGCTAGTTATTGGCCTAACTCTCTATACTATCCCCAGTGGAGTCACCAAGCTGTCGTGACATACCTCGGGGTAGATCCTCGCGGATCAATGGGTGCGTACAACTTAAAATATTTTTTTAACTTGGAACGTCTTCTTGATCGAGACCTTTCCTTCACGACGTGATGAGAACAAGAATGTCCAGATTCTTGCCTTATGATACAATGAGGGGAACCATAAGATGAATCACTCATCTTATTAGTCTCGATGACCATCATGAAATGGTCAACGCTTGGAGTCACCACCGATCATTCTGGGCTAGGCATGACCGAGTGCCTATTAAAACCTATGTTTTGAGTTACGAAACTCAAAATATCGATCTCGTGATCTACGTAATATAAAGATTTGTCGTTTGGGTTTGGGAGTTGGTTACGTACGATGAGGTACAAACCTATTCGCGACACCCAAAATCGATACCTTACTAGCTGTGTCTTGTCTTGGTTTTGATTCTTTCAATCTTACTCATCACTATTTCAATATAACCCTCTTTTAATGCATGAATTTTATAGAAATACGAATCCAAGTTTTGATGAAAAAGATTTAATCTCATATACGTCCCAGAGGGATAGGGAATATAGAGATATTCAATAAAAATAGCCTCTGGATTTTACTTTGAAAAATAGAATATTCCACTTTGGGCACTGGAGAAATACCCATGTGGAATATTACCTTTAGTTTTATTTGAAATGTTTTGAAAACATGAATGCATATAATCATCACAAAGAAATCATGTTAGTAAGGCAATAAATGAAGTAACAGAACATGGGTCATTCAATACAATGATAAAGAAAATGGATGGACTATTGGAATTTATCACGCAATTGGCATCGATTATTTGGGAACAACTAAATCAATAATTTGGAGATACATCTGCATTTCTTGATTAATGAGATTTGTTTGACATATTCATGGAAGCGTGGGAAAGAAAAAAATTAACTGTAGTTGAAAGATAGGGTTGGAGTATCCCCGTGGATGATAAATCATTTTGGCAAAGGAAGGTTTTTTTTCCATCTCAAAAATTTTGAAAAACGGAGGTGGAGTATCCCCTCAAAAGGGCAAGGTTGGTGTATCCCCAAAAGTGACACATCTAACACTCTTTAGAGAAGTCGAGTTAGAAAACTTAAGTTAGCAAAACCTTGTGATTTAGGGAATGTGTGCTTTTCGACAACTTTTGGCAAAAAAAATTATTGTGAATAAGGATGGCAAAGATATAAAGTGTGTTTATGCCTTGATATGAGCCAATAGGAAGTCAAAGCATGTTCTTGAGTCTGATCGGGGTGATACAGAGACATTCAAATGTCTTGAGACAAAATTCGAGAAGATAACTCAATTTCGACCATAACTGTAAATAGGGGACAGCATCATCCTATCTTGCTTCCTGAATTTATTCTAAATTGGTTTGAAGGCTTTCAAGGGTGGACAAGATACCGTTAGAAAGGTAACTCAACAAAGGTCAATCTAAAAATATTCCCAATGTCCCAAAAAGTCACTTCCCAGGGGGTTAAACTTTCAAATTTGGATCAATTTCGCTGCTGGCAGAGCATACGAGAAACAAGGTGTATCAAAATTTAAAAAATCATTTTAGACCCATTTGGTATAAAAAATTACAAATAATACCTTTTCAGAAAGGGAATTTCATGAACTTTTTAAGAAAAATGTTTGAAAATTTTGGAAAAATCATTTAGTGGGCTTGAATGGCCTAACCAGAATACATGTTCAGATTTCGGCTGTTTTGGATAGTTTAGATTTGAAAAATCATAACTCTCTCATCCGGAATGATCCAGGGGTGAATAAGATATCGTTTTAAAGATAACTTGACATGCTTTGAGATAAAAATATCAAAAAATTCATGAAACATCAATTAGGATTTTAAACTGATTTTTCAATTTTTAACAGTTATGCTGCTAGCAGGGGATAAAGCAAAGTAGTGGATATCTCTTATTTTTTTTATGTCTACGGGTCCAAACTCGAGTCATTGATGTTCAAACATCTATGACTGAAGGGAAAAAGTGGCATGAGCATCACAAACTCATTTGCATAGCCCTGAATCAGTTTGGGATAATGAAACAGCCCATTGATTATAACACTCAAGGTTTTGACTAAAAAAAAGCCACAAACATTTAGGGCATAATTGTAAGACCATTTTTGTTTCAAAATCAAAAGATTTGAGCTTGTTTAACCAAGATTCTAGATCTAGAATACTTAATTTTCCCTAAGATATTTTGCTAACTTTAAGGAAAATGCTAAGTCCATGCTAATACTCATTGGTTGAGGTTAACATGCTTGGCTTGAGGGGTTTTGAAAATTAGTTTTGATAGTCTTCAAACATGCATTTTGACAAGGAGAAGCCAACAAACATATAAGGGGATGGCACATAACATGAATGGGGATGCTAATTTTACCAATGGTTTAGACAAAGAAAGTGTTATGCATTGTGACAAGAAAATGTTATGGATGCTGAAAATGGCAATGATTCATGCAAGTTAATGTGTAAATGTGCTTGAAATGTGTTAGGCTAATGATTCCTTGATGGATTAAGGATAACAAGATGCATGGATATGGCATAAAATGCATAAGCAAAAGATATCCAATTAATGAGGATGAAATAAGGCATTTTTCACATCAAAGGGGCATCAAGGTATCCAAATCTTAAACTACCACAACCAAAGCCACAATAATTCATGATAATCCTAAGAGGGTGATGGAAACATGGAAAGCTAGTAAAATGATGAAGGTGCTGAAAAACAGAAAATGAAATTGATAAAGTAAGAAGTTATACCAATAAAACTTATCTTTTTGGCCAAATAATTGGAGCAGTAGAGATGGCTTGAATTTCCCCATTTTCCTTGTTGTTAATAAGCAAGAAAAAGAGAAAAATAATGAGGTTTTGGTTCTGGTATGAATGAGGGTGATTTTTAGAATGTGTAATGGTTGGGAATGAGTGTTTTGAGGCTGTTTTTGGGTGTTGAGTGAAGAGCTACGGGATTTTATTTTCTTGATGTGGGAATGTGTTTTTGAAGCTGAAAATGAGCTGGAATCTAACCCCCTTTTAGCTGAGATAGAAGTGTTCCATTTATACCAGCATTTTAGAGCCAATTGGGAGGTGTTTTTGGTCATTTGTCAAGAGGGACAAAGTGATGTCAGCATGATGGCTATAGAATGGTTGTAGGGAGTAACTTGCTACCAATGTGATGGACATAGGGTGACTGGTTTAAATGCTAAAATAATTTTCTAGCAAATAGGGTGGTTGATGGTAATCTTGGTCAACCAACTAGGGAATAGGGTGATCATGTGATATTGACCTTTTTAATCCAATTTAGACTTCAAAAAAATATTTTGATTAATTCAAAAACCTAAATTTGTAATCTGATATGTGTTTTAATCTTTCTTGATGCAAAGAAACGAGTTAAAATTAAGTTTTGTATCAATGGTGGACAAGTCAAAAATGCTTGGACTGTGAAAATGGCCTGCATGTATCGATACATTACAGAATGTATCGATACATTTGGTCCAAAAACCTTAATGGTATCGATACAATGGTCATTGTATTGATATTATGAACCACTGTATCGATACATGTTGATATATATCGATAAATTTCTTTACAGAATGCATGCTTTGATCTTGGCATGGCCTAGTATCGATACATGAGGTCTTGTATCGGTACAGAGGCTCATGTATCGATACATCTACATGTTGTACCGATACAAATGGGGACATTTTAAATTTTTGGATCGTTAGAGCATTATATCAACATATAAGAACCATGTATCGATACATTCAAGTAAAATTATGAATTTTCTCATATCTTTTGTCCCTAGACACCTTGAACTATGTAATTTGATGTCACATCTTTGCATTTACCTTTGACATGATCCCTAGGCCTTCTTGACTTCCTCAAAATACGTTGTCGCCTGACAATCATTGCCCCCTCTCATGCTCGTGCTCCAGATTGCTTAAAGAATTAGCCCAGATAAAATAAGATGTCTACAAAAATGAGGTAAAATAAATTTGAATATGGGTGATTAGTTGGTACCAAGTATTAGACATCACAAGAGGAATCGATCCTTACTTATGGTGTAATTAACTTCAGAGCCCAAATTTATAAATCTTTGGTATACACAGATCATAAAATCATTCCTATAGAGTTTCATAACTCTTTAGTGAATGGTTTTAATAGGTGACGGATCACACCTTAGCTAAAATAGATCAGCGAAACTCATTAACCCAGTTACCCTCGTATTTTAGTAAAAGGGCTCTAATAAAAGATTTGTCTGACTGGCTCGGGCCCTATGATGATTCAAAGTATTATCTACTCTAGTACATTAATATTCATATCTCGATATATTATAATAGCTTTTTAGCAACTCCATTAGGGATAACCAAAAAGTCAAGCCTCACACTAGTCATATGTTATCTGAGTTTTATTTTTTTCGTGGTTTTAATCAGTGTTTAATTATAATCCCCTCGATATTTATCGTTATGATTATTTGATTTATTATTATGATATTGTTATGTGAACTAACAATGTTGCTGTGCTTAAACAAAAATTTGATGTTGCGCTTGCTTATAAAAATAAGTAAAAAGATTTATATATATATATATATGATGAAAAGAAATCTAGGTTTGGAGCTTTCCCAACACATAATGCCTAGCATATGCATTAGACTCTACCGAATACCGTGCAGAGGGAGATATAGGACCTATTTAGGATATGTGGGGTTATTAACATATCTTGTGATTAACAATCCATTTGGTCGGCCAAAGCCCTCAAGGGTGCATTACTGTCATTTTCATGATTCATCCATATAAACATAAATAATGTTCTCACCAGATCGATCCATTGCATCAAGCCTACGATGGGCCTAGTTTTGGGACACCTCAACTATCCTTATGGAGCAGAGGGAATGATTTAGGGAAAGGTCATCTTAAACATGTATATAATAAGCAATGTGAACCAAATTTAGATAACCATACCCAAAAGTCTAGAAGAATCCAAAGTCTAGGTGTAATTAGGAAATGCTTCTAACCTTATCTTATTTTATTTTTCGAGTTTACTTCTCAAGTGGTGTTGAACGAACTTTATCACTCAAGATATTTATAACCCCATCGATACGGGTTTATATTGATCTTTAATTATAACTCACTATTGGGCTATCAAGGTTGATGGCTAAAATGTGTCTGAAAAATAAAACTGAGTTGAGGTGAATAGACAAGTTTTGCATCATGAATGTTATAGTGTCAAGAACATTTGAACATACTGTTGCAATATTGGATTAATGGCTAAGCGACCTGGAAACATCATGATAGCTTAGCTTTTAGAAATGTATCCTAAAGGGAATCGGTGCCCTAAATCAGGATCATGTATCGATAGTATTAATTTTCATAGTCTGATTATAGGGTATATGCCCTTAATCAAAATAAATGTGTCCTTTATTAAACCTAAGAATGAGCTTTTTAATACAGTTTGAAATATTTAAATTATATTGTATATGGTTAATCCATGATTTTGGTTGTCTTGTTTGTTTGTTTTGCATGCATTTTGGCATTATCATTAGTGCATCTAAAGGGTATTGGTATAAAAGGGACAATGTCCATCATAAGAGTCATCCGAAAAGGGAGAATGTATAGTCTTGATAGAGGAGAAGTACTTTGTAGTGAAGGATTGGTTGGAAGAGATTCAAAAATGACATGGGGATGTTCTGAAAGTTAGGTATGTCTCATTGTTTTTGGTCCAAGTCAACATTAAGTTTTGGTAGAATGACTTTGTAGATTTATGGGCTATATGGAATCAGTAGGATAATACCGAGAATGATTTATTCACCTGAAAGTATGGACATGTAGTACTATTGGTTCAGGATATAATAGACTAACGGTTGCTCTAAGCTATAGTGTAATTTTGGAGCCCAGGGTATCAGTGCTTTACTTTTAATAGAGAGCATATGGTCATAACAATAAAGAAGTACACAACCTTGTTGCATATTAAGCATACCATTCTTGATAAGGAGTACATCAAGGAGTCTAGCCCACAGACACTGAAAGGATGGTTGGCTGGTATCAACAGAGCATTTGAAACTTAGATTAAGGCATATATAGCCCGTAAAGGTTAGAGCAATTGTATATTATGGCATAGGTTACAAGATTTGACTAATGACTGCTCAAACTTGGAAAAAAATAAATATCTTTGCATTAGTTGTTTGCAAATTGATGGTATTTCCTATGACTTTGGGTACATTAATGTAACAGTGGTTAATTTCTCTGACTGGTTAAGGCACAATATCAACTTAGCTATGATGACTCTAGCAAAAATGATACAGTCCTTGAACTTTTGCAAGAGGAAGCTGGGGAGTAGATTTCTCAGGTATGCACCATTATTACAGATATGGGTCCATAGCCACTTTTGGAAAGATGTGAAAAGACTAGCCAAGGGATTACATCAAAGGTTAATAGGTGTCAGTATTTTAGAACCTAAAACAATGATGTTACATAAAAAGTGCCCTGGCTATTTTTTTAGGTTATGCTATACAGATGTGGACACTGAAATTGGGTAACCTTGCTTAGGATTTTGGATTGTATCAATTATGCTCCTTTATTGGTTTAGAGGCAATTCAAGTTTCGATAGTTCATTTCTTTGCTGCATGATGTGGTTGAGTTTGATTTTGCATACGAAGGAAATGGTTATATAAAGAGAATATGAGTTGTAGCTGATGAATAAAGGGAGACTTATCGCATGCTATTGGGTTGGTATCAAGATGATATAACTCTAACATATGAGGCTTGAAAAGATAATCGAATCTGGCGTTGTTTTACTTCTAGATGAGGATATGGTTCTTTTAGCATGAGAGTCGTTGCCCAAGATTAAATTATTGAAGAAAAGTTTAAGTTGGAGTAAGCAGCATTTCAGTTAAAGATTGCTTGGTTAAAAGTTGAAAATGGGCAATTAAAGTATGATTAAGTTGTATGTGAGAGGCAATGGAAAGAGCTTTGTAGGAGAAAGGATAATACTAAGTGAAGTATGGAAGAACTGCATCAGGATAACAATGACTCATGCTTACTTTAAAAAATGCTAGGGTGGGTAAGTCATCCAAAAAATAGGAATCTAAGGTAGCAGAACTAAACAGAAAGTTAGGTTTGTTGAAAAATACAAGAGAAGTGCTAAATGGGTAGTCAAGCTCTCAGTTAACTTGTTAGGGAACCAAAAAAAATTATGCTCTAGCTTAATCATAAGTTCTAATTGACATCAAGGTGAAACCTAGATCTCCTTCAATATTTGATGCCCTTATCAAGGAAAAAAGTGAAAATGGAGCATGTCTTGATGGAAAGACAAGATTAGAAATGACTTTGTCTCTTATCAGTGGATGTAATTCAAATGGTTTTTATGTTGAAAAGATATCTGAAATTGATTTTCTTGACACCATAACTAATATGGATAACAATTTTATATTAGAGTTGTTACCTTAGCCAATGCCTTTAATATGTTTACATATTATTCATGTTGTTGCATTCATATTAACTCATTCTTTTATATATATTTGCATATTCGCATTCATGTCATAGCATGCATAATAGTTACAATAGGGGATTCTAAATCTGGTGTCATTCTCGAAGGAAAAAAATTTCAAACACGAGGAAAGTTATGAAGATACCCATTCAGCAAGGATACAATACTCAATCTCATATTAGAAATATGGAAAATGATTTTACAATTAGGACAAAAAAGGTAGAGGAAGTTCAAGAATGGATGATGAAAGGTCACAAGAAAGTAAGGTTATAGCTAGATAAAATCATGGAGTTAATGATGTTAATTGCTAAAGGAAAGAAGCTAGTAAGAAGCTCGGGTTCTTAAGCTGAAAAAGTTAATTTAAATAGGAAATCTATCGACTCTATGAATGCTACAATGGTAGAAAACGTGGTGTCTCTGGTTCAAGTGTCTAAAACTACGTTCGTTGCTAGAATTGCTCCTATGATGCATGGGCATCCTAAAGTTCCAATGCCAAGGTGATTATTGATAAGGGGTTAAATTTTAGGTCTATTTCATCGAATCTATTAGTCTTTAGACTTATCAAGTATGCTGAGTTGGGTAAGCTTATGACAGAACATCTAAGCATGCTAAAAAAGAGCAAACATAGCTACAAGTCATAGAGTAAAGATTGAGGGCCATAAAAGGAGTAGATAAGTTTAGAGTGGTGGATGCTATAGAACTAGATTTGGTGTCTAGGTTGATTATACCTCCAAAATTCAAGACATCAGAGTTTGAGAAGTATAATGGTACTATATGCTCTTGCTCAAATTAAAATGTATTATCGCAAGATGGTAAGGTACGAGAGTAATGAGAAGTTGTTGAACTATTATTTTTAGTATAGTTTGACTAGCGTTACCTCTTGGTGGTAGAAGGATGGATAAGGCTAAGACTCAGACTTGGTCAGATTTGGCATGTGCTTTCTTGGAATAGTACAAGCATATTACAGACTGGGCACATGATTAGTTGTCATTGCAGAATATGGGAAAGAGGTCTAATTAAAGTTTTAGACAATATGCCTAAAGGTGGAGGGAAGAT
>JBBYHM010368862.1:0-18589 GCA_038381775.1 Adansonia rubrostipa | reverse complement strand
CTTATTGTGCTCTAGCCTCCTCTTGATTTTGGTTTTGCCTACCCTTAATTTTGATTTTCTCTCCTTGAATGCAAAGTTTATGCTTCTATTCATAGTGGCTGAAAGAAAACCCTAGATAAAGTTGGAGAATCCTATTCAAAGTAGGAAATTTAGGTGTTTCGTAGAGGGTTTGGTTGACCAATTTTAATGCTTTTTAAGGAAGTATTTTCTTGTTATTTAAAGTGTAAGAATCAAGCCTTTTTTATTTTTTTATTCTAATATCTCCTTCCATACTATGATTTTGATATTATAAGCTCATTATGAATGTCATTAACATGTTTTTGATTCATTCTTGAAAATAAATTTGAAATTTAAAAACCAAACATAATTAACTAAAATAAAGATAGAAAATATAACAAAAACTAAGAATAGAAAGTGCATAAAATATGTGATTTATGAATTTATCATTGACTTTTCTAATAAAATCAGGTTGGGTTCAAGTGGGTTAATTAAATTTTTCGAGTTCATGTAAGAATTGAAAGGTAGTACTTGCCATATGTGCATTGTGTCATGTGACTTGACAATTAGTGCTTACTTGAATATTTTGTAAACTTTTTAATTTTTTATTAATGGATGGATCAATGGTGATATTTTTTGAAAAGTTGTGAATATTTATATATAGAACTTAAAAGTATATGTTCAAAAAAAACTTTTAAAAGTATGGATAAAAAGAAAATATTAATAAAAGATCTTAGATGATACGTATAACTTTTATAAGTCATGAATTGAAACATATAAAGATCACGGATAGTAATTATAACTTTTAAAGATTATAGTTAAAAATAGTACATTAATAAAAGCTTTTGGATAATCAATGAATTTTTGGTCTTAATAATTCAATTTTAAACTATACAAAATAAAAAACCGATTCCATTATTAATTAAACCTATCCAAATATCAAACTATCCGCCTCATCTAATAAGTTCAACTCAAATTACATTGGGTCTAAGGTAAGATAACTTTAATTTGAATTAGTCCAATTTATTATTTAATATTAATAAAAAAATTTATTTAAATTTAATTATAAAAATATATAATATTAATAAAATTTAGTTTTTATATTTTAAACAATGAAACAATTTTTTAGACTCAATGAACTAAGCCCAGCTGAACTTTGCACAAGTGCTTTATTATCCAAACTTGACTCTGGCATGATCCCATTCATAGGCGGCTCTAATGATTACATCCTGCAACAAGTTGGTACTAAAGCTTGTGCTTCCACGAAGACCAATAATACAGTATATCTTTTGAAACTTGGCCTATAAAAGATGATGGATCATGTTCATCTATGATTTAAAATATTTGTATACTATCCATTTTTTTACCTTACATTAGTTTTCAAATCTTTTACTTGAATTCCAAAAGTTGTGACAGTGACATAATCAGTAAAATATGCCTAACTAATTGCTCAAGCATTCTCTTGGTTGGATTTTTCCTTATAGGCTATGCTTTTAGAAGAATGATCCAAATAGTTTTCAACTGATGATTTTTAAAGTTATTTTTTTCCTTTTCTTTTTGTCTGATAATTGGACATAGTGTTGAAATCTTGATACTATTGATAGGCTCTCAACTTTCTCAATGATTTATTTAGTGTTAAATTAATTGCCATGTATAAGCTAAGTTTAAATATGACCAAACCAATAATTTTAAACATCTTAATTTTTTGCAATAACCAAAAACTTAAATCTTTTCAAGGATACCATGTTTAACTCAGATAATTAGGGGAGAAAGAGGGACATTTAGAGGAGAGAAAGAGATAGGAACTTTAGTTGTAAACTCTATGGATGTGTCCAGAATATATGGTGAAGGAGTTATCACTGATTCTCCCAAAAAGCTTGATGTTGGAGCTTTGTTTATGCTCAAATCTAGAGCTAATGAGGTTTTGATTACTATAGATACTTGTCAAATTTTCCTGCTCTTATGTTTCAACACCTAGTTCTTGAAAGTGTTTAATTCAAGTGTGTCTCAGACATGTGTTTATTTAATTTTTATATTTTTCATATATTTTAAGGATCGTACCCTATACTCATATCCTAATATATCTCAGACAAGAGTACTTCAAAGAAAATAAAAAGTTGGAGTAACACTGCTCAACATTAATATAATAAATTTTTATAATTTTGTTTTTCTTATCAATGTAAATGTCCACCCTTATTAGTCTTGCTGCCTAATTGGTTTAAATGAGCTTTAAAAACATTACTAAAAGTATAAAGAAATTTATCTTGTGCAAGTTTATTATATATTTTGAATGATGATTCCTAAATTTGAAAATGTGGCTTATGATTATGGGAAGTGAATAACTAATGATAGGGTCATGGTTGCATTATGCATACCACTTGACAATAACAATTGTAGCTCTTCTGAGTCTTCCATCTGCTTTAGCCTTGATGGGTGGGTTATAGGCATTTTTGGCTTAACATTGGCATCTTTAGCTACATTTCATTCCTAAAATCTTTTTTCACTGGTTTTAGAGCACCATGCGTAGCTTGGGCATTGCCAGCTAAGGTTTTTGGGACATGGCAAGAGATATTTTAGGTTTATAAACCACAACGTGTCTTTGATGCCTATTTACTTTAATGTTATTAGGATTTAAATTGTGATTGCGTACATATTTTTGTGGTCACAAACGTAATTGATGTGATTACGATCAATTGAGATAAATATTAGTGGCGAATATTTGGCAGAGAGAACAAAAACTATAACATAATGGTCATAATATAGTGTTATGGCTGCTATTCAAATTATTGGATGCTACTAACATGGCTATATCCTCTCCTCATACCTTCATTTCCATTTTTCTCTTATTGCTTCATTGTTTGAAAATATTTTGATGCTATTACAAACAAAGCCAATAGGAAATGAAAATGTGTTCCTATTTGTTCTGCAAGTTAGTTTGACAAGACCAGAATATGAAAAATACTTTGCAGGTCCAATCCAGTTTGGTCTCTGTTGTGATGAAATTGCTTTATATCTTCTTAGTGGGCAAAACCCAGTGTTGTCGATACCGTACCGGTAGATGCATACCGGTTTCAACATATAATGGTACCAGTGATAGTTGATTTCGTTTCGGTCTTAGTTTCAGTCTGTACCGACCGTACCGATAGGTACCGACCTATTTCATTGGCACCCACCGAAAATAGTTGTACCAGCCGGTACATAATATAAGCTTGTAAAAAAAAATTAAACCAACATTGATATTAGATATGATGAATGTTATATATACTTACTCATAAATTTAATGAATCTTAGACATAATTACTCATAAATTTAATGATTATTAAAAAATTTTAACTTTACTACTTAACTGATGTTGATTTTTTATATTTGATGAAGGTTTTTTATAAAACATTATATATAATTGATGAATATTTAATATATAAAATTTATTTAATCTCATTTATTTCATATTTGAAAATATTTTTCATATATATAAATTAAAAATATTCAAACTCTGATAAACCTGAAATGGTACACTGAAATACACTGGTACCTATATGTACCTGTACCAAAACAAAAACGATATGCCCATCAGTATAGTACTGACTACCTTGGCAAAACCTCAAGGATAGTTCAATACTTAACTATTGGTCTATAGCTGTTATACCCAAGACGGCAGTATTACATGTACATAGATTTAACTTACAATTTTCTTTTATACATAAAATACCTTAGAAGGTCATAAAACTCTTTAAAAATCATTAAGAAAGAAGTTTTATGATTATATTTATAATTACTATAATTTATAGAAATTTATGTAAAATGAAAAATTTCACGACTACATTGACCATGATAACATTTGTTATGCCTATAACACTTTTGTGATAGTAATTTAAATATCCGATCTTATCTTATTTTTATTATTATTATTATTTTGCATTTTAAACAATGTAATTGTTCAGCAGGGTAAAGATGGAGCATTAACTAGTACCAAACTGAATTGGATTTTCTCACTTATTTAAATCAGATAAAAACTATCGAACATTTTTTATGTATTCAGATGTTTCTAGATTATGCCAAAGAGATAAATTTTGGTTGTAAACATATTCTAAATGTCATATTTATCATGGTTATGAATGTAACAAATGTTATTTTTGTTAATTGCGATAAATATAAATGGTGGGAATATTATTAGCAGAAAAAGCCAAAACCATAAAATAATGACTTCACTATCTCATTATGACTATCATTTAAATTTGTGAATTAGGCCTTCGTTTTTTTCCTTGCAATCAAAAAAAATTCTTCCAGTCTCTTTAGCATAAACACATAACTATAATCACAATGCACAAATAATAGTTTAGCGTCTAAGTTAAAATATACAACTTTCTCTGATATTTTTGCAATTATTCATTTACTTGCTTTATATTTCCAAGGGAAGTGTGCAACTTTACTAGTTTGTTATAATTTATAGTATCCTTATTCTGGTATTGGTACAAGTCTTATCCATCCACTCTCTGTGATATATCAACCTCGTCTCCCTACGTCTTTGCTTGTATATAGTGCTTGTGCCATAATAGGATCCATATACATGGGTAACAAAATAATTTAATCTGAGGAATCTTTGAATTAGACCTAGCAATTCATATATTTATGTGATATTAGCATATAGTTTATCATGTCATAATTGTGTTTAAGGTTTTTACATTTATACAAATTTTGATACGTTAATAATTTGTGTATTATATAGATTTTTAGACATGTGTCCATGTCGTGCCATGTCTTAATTACTTTATTCATATCATATTTGTGTAATCATATTATGACATTGCCAAGTCTATGTTGAATTGATCAATTTGATGTACTAAAAATTTTTACCATATCACAGGAAGTTGCAAGAATGCACCCTTAAAGGATTATTCTCTGAATGGAAGTAAGCAAAACCAGTCTTTGGAGCCTTTAATGCACTTTCAATTATTGCCACAACTTACGGCAATGGGATTCTCCCTGAAATCCAGGTTTCTGCATTTAGCTCTTTCATTTTCTTGGGAACAAAAACATGGAAGAAATCTTTCACTTTTAAAGTGCTAGACATGCTTTGTTATTCAAATTTAAGCATGAGTGTTGGTTATAGATATGTATTTGACATGGTTATGTTTAGGTTTTTTAAAGTTATTTCATGTGTTTAAAGGTTCTTTAGAAGATTATGTCCCCATACCTATGTCCAAATATGTGTTGGACGTGGATACTTAAAAGAAAAATAAAGAGTTAAAGTAAAATAGGATATACACCTATTTCTACAAGCTTAAACAGAACCATATATTTTAAACTTCATTCAAACTATATAGCTGTGTGATTCTAGACTTAAAAAATACTATAGATGAATTAGAAGCATAGCCTAGTTCATTTATAAGTCACCATCAAAATATCTTATATAACAGGTTTGGAGCTTGAATCAAAATTTGCAACTACTTCACCCGTCCCTAAGCTCTGCCTTTATTGTACCAAAACAAAAATATAATAGTTTGCATGCATAATTGCTTTGAATAGGATTAAAAAGCTTTAATAACTTCATTTGCAGGCAACAATAGCACCTCCAATGGAAGGTAAAATATTTAAAGGACTATGTCTGTGCTATGCTATTTTAGTCGTAACCTTTTTTGTTGTTGTAATCTTGGGATACTGAGCATTTGATAACTCAGTGCAGGGGATAGTTCTTGGTAATTTCATGATTGATGAGAATCTTTGGTTATCTACATGGGTTCTCTTGATCACCAATGTCTTCTTACTCTTGCAGCTATCTAGTTTTTTTATGGTAAGACTTACTAAATACTTTATTTGGCCTTTAGCCAACCTTGCATATGGTACCATGAACTCCTTACCAAGTCCATAAAATTCATAAGTCTTTGCACAGGTTAACTTACAACTAACAAATGATGTACTCCAATGCAAGTTTTACTAACCCAAAAATCAATCAGCTTTTTATTTGCAATGTTGTTCCAAGGATGATTTTTTGTTCGTTATTTGTGCTCATAGCAACCACTGTTGCGATAAAGTTTCTATTTTTTAGTGATATCAATGATGTGATTAGAGCATTTGGGTGCATAACCGTTGATTTTGTCTTACCAATAGAGTTTTACTATCTTATTTTTAAACCTTCCAAGCATAGCTTAGTCTTCTAGGTGAACATATTGATGGCCATAATTGTTTTAGCAATGTGCTTCTTGGAAGCAATACCCTTAATCCAATAAACAATTCTTGATGCCAATACCTATAACTTATTTGGTAATATGTAACCTAATTCATTAAAAATCTTGTTTCATAGAAAAGAACTCTAGTTCATGCCTAAATGAATACAGATCAACTATTATATAGGTTTGAATTTTTAGTTTTACTATATTTGTTATTGTTTCATTAGCAAATTCGATCAACTTTCAAAAAAAATCTTATAACGCACTACAAATTTGGAGAGAAAACCAAGTTTTACAAGGAACTTCCTTACTCTTTGGAATCTGGCTTTCAAGTGCAAAAAACTCAAGAGTTTTTACTCATTACTTCTTTTAGTAGTTCAATGTGACATAGGAATTTAAAAATTACGGGTGCAAAAAGTATTTTCTATTTGTAGCAATAATCATGATTATGAACATATTACAGTTAATTATAATGAATACTAATAGCAGAGATAGTTAAAATAGCAAAATAACAGCCATAACATCGTGTTGCAGTGACTATTTAAATATTTATGTTACAGAAATAGGTTTAGTGCTATTAGAAATAAAACTTGACAGAGCTAGTATCCCAACTATTGGAAATAAGCTTTAAAAGGCTCAATTAAATATGGAACTATTAGACTAGGTGATTTTAAGGTGATGACTTGTTTTTCTTCAATTTTTGGTGAGAATTTCTACAAACAAGATCCAAGCAATGGAAGCTCAACTAGGACCTTGAGTGTCACCACGTGCCCGGCCTTTAAAACTTTGGATGATCTGAAGGGCATAGCACGCTCGACTTAAAAATAAATGATGGTTGGTTGTGGTCGAGCCTTTGAGCTATCTCTTGATTGGGATCTAGATTAGGCATGATGATATGAAGGGGTAAAAGACTGTTGGGTGAGCTACTTATCCAATTAGACCCGAACGGCCACCACAAAGTGGCCATAAACTTAGAGTTACCATCAATCAGTTTAGGCCAGGCAAGATCGGATGCCTATTGAAAACAATGTTACAAGTTACAAAACTTGAAACACTGAGTTCAAGGTCTACGAAGTCCAAAGATTCATTGGTTGGGCTCGGAGTTGGTTATGCACAGGGAAGGACTAGTATCCCCACAATGCCTGAAATCAGTACCTGTTAATTATATCTCACTTTAGTGTCAATTAAATCAATTCCATTTGGTCTCTATTTAGATATAATCCTTTTTAATGCATGAAGTTTTGGAAAATCTAAATCCATGGTTTTTTATTAAGAAAAATTAAATCACCTATGATCCTAAAAAATGTGAGGAACATAGGAATTTTTTATGAAAACAATGTTCAATTAGATTTTAAAAATTGGTGTTTCATATTAGGCACTAAGGAGATACTAACATGAAACATTGCCCCATAAATTTCATTAGAAAGCAAACTTTAAATATGGATGCATAATAGCACGACAAAAGGAAACAAGTTAATGAGGCAAAAAATAAGAAATGTAATAATATCATAAACAAGCAATCACAAATAAAAGAATATTAAAAAAAAAGATGAGTGATTGAAATGTATCTCATAATTACCTTCAATTATTGAAGAATAACTCGGATGACAATTTTAGAGATTGGTCTCTACTTAGTGGTAATTTGAAGAACAAAGACAATTTTTTTCAAACCAGTCTGAGGCATCCAGAAGAAAGAAAATTTTAAGTTTTTATGGCAAAGCGGGGTTAAAGTATCTCCTAAAATAGAGTTATCAAATAGTTAGGAATAAAGAAAAAAGTTTTATTATTATTTTTTTAAAAAATAGGGTTGGAGTATCCCCTCAGAGTAGTAGGGTTGAAGTATCCCTAAAGTTAGGAAAACATTTAGGAACAAGGAGAAAATTTAAACTTTGATTAAAAAATGGTGTTGGAGTATCCCTTTTGAGTAATGGAGCTGGGGTATCACCACTAGCAAAAATTTTAATATGAAATCCTTTTTTTTTTGTATTTTAACCTTTGTCCAAGTCAAAAGGGGTTGATGTTGTGAGGGAGACTAAACGGGTGCATTTTGAGACATTCGAATGTCTCGATAAAAGGAGATTCAAAAATTAGGTTGAAAACAAGGGGCAGCATTGTGTCATTTCCATTTCTTGATTTTTTTTTTGAGTGTATTCGAAGACTTTAGAGGGTAAAAAGGAGGTATTGTTGGAAAGGTAACTCAACAAGGTTTAATATTAAAAATATTTTAAAAATTCTAGAAAATCACTTTCTAGGCAGAATTAATTTTTGAAGTTAGGTTCATCTCAGCACCAGCAGCATGTAAAATTAAGAGGGCATGATGGATTTCGAAAAATCATTCTAGGCTTATCTGAGATCATTAGATCATGGATAATATCTATTCAGAAAGGGAATTTTGTGAACTTTTTGGGAAAAAATCTGGCAATTTCATCTGATAGGTCAAAATGGCCTAAATTGCACGTTGGTTCCAAGGGTTTCAAACAGCAAAGGTTCAAAAAATCATAATTTCCTTATCCGGGATGATACGAGGGCAAATAAGACATTGTTAGAAAGGTAATTCGATGCCCTTTAAAGGAAAAATATTGGAAAGATCAAAGGAAATATTTTATGGCTCGAAAATAATTTTTCAAGTTTAGACTATAGTGCTTCCAAAGCAAAAATAAGGGGATTATTTGATATTCTAATTTTTTTTAAAGATAGGATTAGGCCTAGGATGTCCGAATGTCCGTGATAAAAAGTAACACAAGCTTTACAAGTTTATTCCATAATCCCAGAGTAGTTTGGGATGATGGAACAACCCGTTGACCATGTTACCAAAACAAACATGAGACTCAAGATCAAGATTTAATACTAAAAAAGATTTCCTTTTTTTTTTTGAAAAATAAACATGTTTCACCATGAAATCTAGAGTTGAAATATTTATTTACCCCTAAGATTGGGAGACCAATTTAATGAAAGTATTAAGTCCATACTATTTTTCTTCTATTGGAGGTAGCATAAACTTAACTTGGAGATTTTTCTAAAAATCAATTTGTACAAGACAAGCAAGCATTTTAATGGAGATATTATGAACAAAATACAGCAAATACAAAGATGAACATGGATTAAACATGCAAACAAGCAAAGATGACATTTGACATGGAAATGGGTGACATAGATGCAAGAAGATGACAAATAAGGTGCATGGAGATGATATAAACATTTTTATACAAAAGAGTGGATGTTGAAGTTGTCAAGATAGCATTTTTATTTCGTGAGCCTCCTTAAAACATAAGAAAAATATTTGAACACCCCAAGACACATTAAGATGACAATTTAAATGTGAAATGGATATCTGAATATGGAAAGAACATGGCAAAAGATGCATGAAATGAGGCTGTATGATGATGAAAATAAAGCATGGTGAGTTCATATATCTAACAACAATAAGGTGTCAGAAAGGTCATCAAGATCCTAGGACTACCACAACCAAGGCAACCAAGATGCATGGGAGTATTAGGAGGGTAACATGAAGGTTCACTAAAATGAAATGGATAATCAAAACAAAAAATTTATGAAACAAGGTAAAAATATACCAACAAAAGCTTAAAGTTTCCTCCTTTTTTAAAGCAATGACTTTAAGCTCAATTCCTTCCTTCTTTTTTCTATTATTTAGCAAAAAAAAGGTGAAAGAAAGGAGATTTCTGGTAATATGGTTGCTGATGGGGTGTTTTAAAGATGAAAGTATGTGAAAAGTTGAGTTTTTTAAGGTATTCTGGTGGTGGTTTTAGGGAGCTAGAGGAATGGAGGTTGGTTGAGGGTAAAAGGCAATGGAACACTGTTTTGGTGAGTTTTTGAAACTAGAGTGACTAGAGGATTTGTGGGGTTGGATGAAGAGTTTTTTGGGATTGCTGGAGAGCTTCTTTGATAGCTGAGATAGTTTTTTTTTTTTTAGATAACAAGTGGTTTTTTTTGTTCAGCCCCCTCCTTTTAAAAGACAATGCAAAGGCAATTTTTATTTTTTTTCTTCTGCACCAGGGGACATCTCTAGCTATCATGCTCAGCTGACTCTCTTCTTATTAGTTTTGCCAAGCTGAGCAAAGAGGTAGAAAGGCTATGAAAGCCTGCAACTAGAGATATGCTTGCCACACCCTCTTACACCCATATATCTTATGAAAGTGACCATTGTCATTAATTATTTAGGGTCCAAAATTTTGTTTGAATCCGTTAATGAACCCATAGTTAAGGTTTGTAATGTTTTATGATAGTTCCTTGGTGCAAAAACATGTTTAAATTGGCTTTTGAAGGCTAAAAAGTGGCTCGAACTAGGCAAAAATGCCTTGGTGTATCAATACAAAACATGTTGTTTCGATACACAAGGTACTTTTTAATCCTGAGTATCGATACAATGAGCTGTGTATCGATACTAAGAGCAAGAAAATGTTTCCAGTCTTGAGACTTAGAGCCATATCGATGCTTATGCCTGTGTATCAATACATTTTGCCGAAAATCATAACTTTAGCTACTGTCAATGTCTATATCGATGCAAACACACTAGGTATTGATGCCACACTTTGCGTATTGATACCAAACCCTCTTGTATCGATACTACATGTGAAAATTCAAGTTTTTTGCACCGTAAAGGCCTCGTATCAATACTTGCGCCCCAATATAACTTGTACGTACCTGTGGCTTCCTGATTTACCTTAACTTGGTCATAGACAATGGGAAATCAATTTGTATATACATTTGAGTAACCTTGGTGACACCACAAAAAGTGGCTTTTGATGCCTCATTTTTACATTTTCTTTAATATGGCCTATACGCATTTTAGACTTTCCCAAAAGAATTTTTTTGCCTGGTGCCATGTTGCCTAATAGTGCCTGGCGACACAGCGCCCTGCAGTTGTCCCCAACTTTTATTTTTATCCTTTTTTTTTATCTTTTACCTAACTCTTTGGATGCCAAAAACTGGTCTGGACAAAATAAGTTGTCTACACTGAGACTTTTACATCAAAACAAATAAATAAGTAAATAAAACTATCTTAAGCTTGCTAAGTGTAGAGACATTCACTTATTTATTTTGATTGATGTAATACAACACAAAATCACTACAGTAACTGCCTAATAAAACAATAATGGATTAATTTGGCTTCAATCTGATTGTTATCTGAATATTAATATATACACTTATTTATATTAGTTAATTATTACCCTTGATATATATATATATATATGCCATCTTATCATTAATTTTAAGAAATCAAACAAATATCTACTGAGTTTCAACGCACTAAAGATGGTGACTTTAAGTGTTATTTCTTTTCTAATAATTGAGATCCAACATTTTTGGTTATTCAAGGGGAGTAGTGGACTTGAAAGCTAGATTCATAGAAACTACAAAAAATTTACTCCCTAAAACTATATATACATAATATACACACACACAAGGAATACATTTTACAATATAGTAAAAATTAATTTTACACATTAGCATGACTTTTTATATGATTAATATTTTAACAAGCAACTGTTGGATTTAGTAATATAAGTATACTCGTTTTGACACATAAAGTTTGGATTGATCTGATATATCTATCATATCGGTCAAGAATACCATTTTTTATTTCGTAACAATTGAAATTTTTTTACATCGAGCAAATATATAGTTAGACATTTCTAACATGCTCAAAACTTGATTATATATCTACAAACATGAAATATGATGGTTGATTAAACAAATATAAAATTGTATAACGAGTTATGCAAGTCTATAACATTAAATTAAATTTACACCTATGTAAGTTCTGCAAAGAAGATCCAAACAAGGGGAGCTTAGCCAGAACCCTGAGATTTTAACATAAAAAAATAATAAAACCATTTTAAGCTTCCATATTTAGAAACATTCACATTATGTATTTATTTTTTGTTTGACATAATAAAGTAAAAAATCATATTTCAGGTGCCTAATAAAATAATAGTGGATTAATTTGACTTTCATCTAATTATAATATTTATACATCATTCTATATACACTAGTTTTATTCCAAGTTAATATATGTACCTCAAAATAATTGGAAAAAGACCTGAATAATGATCAATAAAATATGATTACACTACGCATATAGGAGTTTCGTATGATAGGGCACATAAGTTTTTCAGTGGTCCAAAATTAGCTTTAATTCTAAAAGGAAAGGTTTCCACATTTCCTTTGTCGTCAGTTGGATTGTTCCTTCTATCTTTATAATAGCAACATCATTTGATTATAGTCCATTAAGAAATAGCACCAAGTTTATTAGGAAAAAATAGCTAGAGAAAAAGAAGAATGGGAATTGTTGATCCAAACTCCATTGATTTATCCTCAATTAACAAGGAAAACAGTGTTGTTTAGTCCCCAGGAAAGCTTGATGCACGAGCTCTATTCATCCTCAAATCAAAAGGTTAGTTTAATTTATTAATTTTCAAATAATGAATTTTGATTTCCATGATGAGGAGTAAGTCAATGTAAAACTCTGTCATCATCTTTTGATTATAGGTTCTTGGATGCACTGTGATTATCATTGGACCACATCAATTGTCAGCCCTATTATATTTAGTTTTCCCTTTGTTCTTTCCTTATTTGGCTGACTACCTAACTTTTTGATCACTGTTCTTCAAGCTCTACTGACCTTTTACTCCTGTAATCTTCTCCCTTTGATTTTGGAGCATCATGCTCAACTTAGGAATCCATAACTTCCATTTAGTGACATGGCCAAAGACATTCTAGGCAAACATTATCTTTTTTTTATCTTAATTCTTTATCAGTTTGAACGCAGATGTATATATTAGTGTGTGTGAAGGTGTGAACCTTTTTTGCCTCTTCTACCATGGGCAATATAAGGGTTTTAGTGGCTAGAGTATGCCATGTGTCCTTGACAACACTAGGATAGACCATTTTTATTAACCAATTGAGTAACTTGGCAGGACTTAGATGGGGCAAATATTTTGTTAGTCCCTTTCAAATTGCAATACGCTATGGTTCTGTTATTGGCTGCATACTTCTTGGAGGATAAAATCTTGAATTTAGTTTCTCTAATCTGCCTTAATAAGCAAATACTCTTACTCTTATTACTTATATAAACATTAATGATTTATATATTCTATCTGTAGTTCATTTACTTGCTTGCTCTAAAATTAAATGGGAAAATGTAGTTATACTGGTTTATAATCATCTTTGGAGTAGTACCACTATTATTGGCACAAATATCATCCTTCCATTCAATAAGACATATCAACCTTACCTTCTTACTCCTTTGTCTTGCTCATAGCATTCATTATTACTGGCTTGATACACATAGATCAGAAATTAGAAAATCATCTGATGTAATGAATACTTCATATTGCATAGATCAGAGCATACAGTGTTTACAATGGTTGTCTTAACAAGATATTCCAAGAATGCACTTAAAAAGGACTTCTCAATAAAAGGATCAAAGGAAAAGTATATTCTTGATGCTATTAATGGTATTTCAATCATCGCCACCACATATGATTGCAGAATTATCCCTAAAATATAGGTAATATTCCATTCACTTTGTAAATTGTTTACACACTAAAAGTATATGCCTTGTTTCTGATTCACTGTACAACTATAGGCAATGATACTCCCCTAATTTAGGGTTTAAAGGTTTTTGCATCTATTTTGCTATCATAGTGAGCACACATTTTAGTGTGGCAATCTCTAGGTATTGGACATTTGGTAATCAATCTTAGCCAATAATTCTCTCAAATTTTATGGCTAAAAATAGGCCTTTGCTACCCATTTGGTTTCCCTTGGTAACTAACATCTTCATTCTAATACAACTAGTTATAATCACTGCAGTAAGAACTCTTTATTAATCAAACTCTGAAATAGGTTTACTAACTAAAACCATTTTAAAACATCTTAGCTTATCTTTTATGAAACAAAATATCAATCAAATCAAACTAGCTTATTAGTTTTCCAGGCCATGGACTTAATTAATAGGCTAATAAGTGATGAGCATCTCTTTATTGTAGTAGAGGTACTCCTACATTTACAACAATTTTAAATTTTATAGTCAATTAGGCCAGAATGTTGTACATGGATCATCTCCAGTTCGTGCCTACTCTAGATGAAATCTAAGATTATTGGCTTAGAAAGCATTGAACATGATAATTTTCGGCTATTCTTGAGTTGATTTGTAGATCAAAACCTTGTTAAGTAACAAACTTCAGGCACACCTGAAATGATTTGCATTTTTGCTTTCTGCTGATTAAAGATGAAATTGAACTTTGTAGTCAAAGGTGTTAATGCACTATCTAAACCAACTCAACTACAATAACCTGATTCATCATAATTTTTATGTAGCTTTTATTGGAACGATTTAAACTTAATGTTTGATATAACAACTAAAATAATATTTTAAACAATAGATCTTGCTAGGTTACTCAGATTCGAGTTAGACATGAGTATGTGCTTGATGCAAGTATGTTCATTTTGGCCTAAGTTTTCCATACATTTGGAAGGTCATATCTCCATTCATTTTTTTGGATATTGCATCTGACATTAATGCTTCAAAAAAATAAAGAGTTGGAGTAATATAGAATCACTGACCTGAGCTAGATGTGTGAATACTAAATAATATCATAAACTACAAGCCAGAACCATGATTACATTAGCCTAACTAACTGATTCTAATTGTATGTATGCATGCATTTTCTTGATTATATTTTTCACTAGCCATTATAGATTTACCCCCAACCCATAAATGAACTATTTGGAAAATGGTTTGCAAACCCAAAGATGGATCAATTCTCTACACATAACACCATGCGACGGTTGGTTTTCTGATCACTCTCAGTGATTATTGCCATTATATTTGCTACAATGTTACCTTTCTTTAGTGACATTATGGCATTGTTTGGAGCACCTACAGCTATTCCTCTGGACTTTATTTTGCTGATGGTTTTTTGCAATCTCACTTTGAAGTCATCAAAAAAGGGCATGGTATTCTGGGGAAATGCATTGATAGTAATAGTTTCATCAACATTAGTGTAGACACCCTATTTTGTCCAGACCCTTAATTAACCTTTTACCTATTGTAAGGGGATGATGGGATTTTCTAGATCTAGATTATCTTGGATAGTTAAAGATGATAGAAAGGTCCAACTAAGGATTTGGTTGGTTTCCATGGGATTAATTTAATATAATTAGTCATTTGAGCTTAATTGTCCAATTTAAGGGGTAGGTATTGGATTTGGAAAATGGAAACTTAGGTCTCAAAAATTTGATAATATCAAAAGTTAATTGGTACATGTCTCTTAAGAGAATCAGAGTGGTTATTGATGATATTTGGATAATGAGACTTATCTTAGAAATTCAAATAAAAAATAAACATAGTGACCATAGTCAACTTTAGGTAAAGATAACTTTTTAGCCTAAAGTTATATTTTGAAATTGAAAGAATTCTACAACTTGGATTTCAAAATTGATGACACCAAAATGAAATTAAACATGGTTTAAGTCAAGAAGGTGTAATCAGGACTAGGTCATGAAAAGACCCTAGGGATTTAGAAAGTTGGGATTTCTTGAGGACTTAATTCGAAAGGTTCAAGATAGAAAATTTTAAACTTTTTAGGGAAAGTCATTAGGCACATTTTTGCTATAGGATGGAAAATTTAATTGTACTTTTACATAGATAAATCATGATCAATTGAATGGCATAAAAAGTTTTACAATGCTAGTGTAGAATATAGCTTTACTCAAATTTTACATGTGATAAATATGCAAATTTTGTTCATCTATTCATTAATGGCACTAATGTAATTTTCCTAATTTTGCTAGGAGGTTAATGATTAAGCTAAGATCACCTTAAGTGATTTAAGCTTAAATTACCAACTTGAAGGCCTATAAATAGGGGTGATTATCCATCTTTTCATAACTTTTAAACACTTAGAAAGTTTCAAAAATTTTAGAATATTCATTTTTCTCTTAACCTGTCATCATTTTTAGGAGAGAATCAAGCTTGGGGTAGGTGTATTCCTTAACTTTTCTCCTTAATTTCAAGTTATTTAGCATGTTTAATGATTGATTCATGCTTTCTATTGTTTATATGAGTTTCGGCCATAGAGATTTCATGTTTTACTTAATTTGGCCATTGTGATTTATGATGATCTTGTGTTTTGATCTTGATTTAAGCTATGATTCACTTGATTTCTTGTTGTTTGAAGCATGATTCTATGATTAATTGTTGAAATTTAGCCTAAATCATGATTAATGAACTAAACCTAATGTTCAAACATGAGATCTCCTTAGGTTTAGTGTTTAGGGAATATAATTTAATAAGATCTCGATGATTTGAACTTATTAACTAGGATTTTAGCATATTGAGCTAAAATTTTAAAGTTTAAAGTTGAAATTTTAGGATCATTAGCTCATTTGATATTTGAATAAACTAGGATGAACTTCAATCATGTTTAACTAGCTTAGGTTGGTTTAATCTTGAGTTTAATTGGTGTTTCCATGCATAATCTTACTAATTTAAGCTAGTTTAAGCTATAGTTTAGGTGATTAGAACCTGAATATAGTGCTAAATAATGAAATTTTAGGTTCTTGAACTTAATGAAACATTTGAACAAGCTTAAGTATCCTTAGCTAGGTTCTTCCATTCTAGTAGCTTAGTGCACTTGAATGGGTTTTGCATAATTGATGCTTACATGGTGAAATTTAGATGAATTAAGTTGAGTTAAACTTAGGTAAATAAAATTGATGCTTAATGGAATGAATTTAAAAGCTTACTTCAATTGTTAAGTTCAAATGGTTGGAAGCATATTTTGATTGTTAATCATGTTAATTAAATTGAATCCAAGCTTGTTTTCTTGTGTTTGATTGTTAATTGATAAGATCTTGATGAGAAATTGATGTTTGGATGAGCATAATTAGCTTAGGAGTATTCAGTTATGGTCAATTTGTGTTTAGAATAGTTCTATGGATGATTAGTTGCTAGAAAATAGGTTAGTGTTTTGCATGTTTGACAAAATGCATGTTAGAGTGTTTAGGTTGTATAAAAATCATGTTTTCTCGAAAGATCCCCTAAAGGCAAGCTTTGGTTCACTTAATCAATAGGTGAGTCAAAGTTTAGTTTTATTTAATAAGCCATTTAATGAGTAACTTGGGGATATTAAATAAAATAGCTTAATTTAAAGTTGATAGGGAGCAAATAAAAATGTTTTTTAAGTGTAAAACTTGTTTCGCTGAGTCTAAACTTAATGAGCCTTGATGTAACTCATTAGATGATGTTTAGGTGAGTCAAAATGTGTTGTTTAGAGTCACGTTAAATGCTGGTTTTAGCACATAAGTGAGTGGTATTGGTGTGCCACTCACTTGTTAGGAATAAATAATAATGAATAAAAGCAATAAAAAAAGAGATATTCGCATGACTTGGAAGCATATTGCCAATGTTAGAAAACATAGTTCTAGGTCTTGGCACTTAGAAATCTTTGTTGTTTTCTCATATAGGACTTCCATAGAGTCTACTAGATCTCATTGTTGGATGTTTGAACATCCAAAAATTTATTTTAAAATTTTGACAAAACGCTTCATGATCACAATTTGTGTCAGAAGCTACTATTGCAATCCAGCATGGTAGTCTCATAGAAAAGAAATATTTTTAATATGTTATATGCCTTAGAATTTTCTTCTGTATTTTTCTTATAATCCTCATTGAATAAACTGCCTAATAGGTTTTTGAAACTTTTGATTTTGTGATCGCACGAATATAAAAAATCTCGAAATCTAAGCCATTTGTAGGGCTCTATTTCTATGCCTAATCAACATTGATGAGGATGATCATTTTCATGTTTTTGTTTTCATATTTTTAGATAAAAGTAGAGTGAATAAGCTTTCTAAGCATGTATGGCTCGTCTGGTGGGTATTCCTCATGAATCAAAAAGAAATTCCAGAATGTAGGTTGATTAGATGTACTATGCAATGCAGTAGCATCCAATTGAAAATTTTACGTGCTAGCCAAAAGATTTTTTAGCATTTTTTGAGTATTTTTATATTGAAATATAGTGAGTCAGAATTTATATAATTTGCTTGGATTATTTTATGTGATAAGAATAATCCAAAATAAGTTTAGAAATCTTAAAAGGTCAAATTTATCCCTTGTCTCAAGTCTCTCTAAGTTTAGGTGTTCACTATTTCAAGTTCGGATGCCTTGAAATTGATTACAAGAATCATGTTTAGCATTTCCATAGGTCTAGGTGTTTCCTACAAAAGGCCCATAGTAACTTACATTAAAGCTTCCAAATTGGCTTGAATAAAAGTGATTTTTGATTTTGTTTTAAAGTTATATTTTCTTCAATTTAGTCTAAGTGTGTTATCTTTGTGATTTCTTTTAAATGGAGTCAAATCTGATAAACAATATTGAGAATGGAGTCAATCAATGA